>VZQC01003749.1:386652-533322 GCA_009823505.1 Rhizomys pruinosus | reverse complement strand
CAATCCTATTGATAAATTTTCAATTTTTCTGATCTTGAAACTAACAATGGGAGGAGAATTTTATGTTCCCACAGGTAAAAATCACCAATCTAAATGCCTGAAAACATACAACTTATGGCTGTGCAGGATGAACTGGGAAATGCCAGCAGAGAGGTTGACCCATCTGAACATTAAGGAATGAGGAACCTCAGACTGCCTGAGTCATGGACACTGAGCATCTCTCTGAATAATATTGGGGTTGACTGTTTATAATGGGCCTTAATGAAGTTTACCTTCCAGATGCTGAGAAGCCTTCCTACCTCTCCCCTTTATAGGAAAAAGAAAAATATGATGGTAATGAAACCACTCCCTAACTGTAAACTAGAGCCAATTGTTACAGTGGCAATTTCCTATAAAACAGGCATAACGTATTAATTGATTGATAGGCATAGGAACTGTGAAAGGATATTTCTCTATCTAGAGCCAAATTCAATAGTAAAGTGTTTATAAGCTGTGTAAGCAAAATATATTACTACAGGAAAGCTCTGACATCAACAAACCAAGTTTCTTTTTTAAAAAGGCTTGTGCACTTGCCCAGGCTCAAGGATACTGAAATCTAGCACATAAAGCCCATTACTAGAGGTAGAAATACAGGCAATATACTATTATGGCAACAACCATCAATTACAGTTAAGGATTCTCTGTAACTACCAAATGGATAATCTAATATTGCAAGAACTCAAGTATTACTGAGCAAAGTGCATTTCTACAATATTCAGTGATGCTATTCAGTTTTCTAACTTTAAACAGCCTATGATAACTGGCAGCAAAGAAGGTCCTTGCAATAGACTGCCTCTGCTTGAGAATCTGATGTAATTATTGCATGCTGCTAATATACTATCTAAACATTAAAGATATTCCTAAAATATTTGATGGTAGACTATGATAAAGACATTATACTCCAAAAAATAAACCCTTGTGTAGAAGGAAACTCTTATTGACGTGCTTCTGCTTTAAATATTGTGCCCCCAAATGAAGTCCAGTAAGCACATATCCTGTCTTGATCCCCCTGCATTGGCCTCCATGATACTGCTGAGGTAATCCAACAATGGCAGTCCATATTCTGAGCAGGCTGAATTTCCATTAGCTGCTTAGTTCACAAGCTTAGTATCTCAGCAGTCCTCAGTCCACATTGGAAAGCTAAAATTAAAAAAGCTGTATCTCATGTCTTCGAGGAGTGCCAAAAACAGGGGCATCTACAGAGCACATGCGCCTGCCTGTAAGAATTGTAGACAGGCCAAACGACAGTGCTCTCTCTTTTTTCTTTTTGTCTTTTTACTAAGATCTCAAGTTCTGTGTCTGCATTACAGTTTTTCTGGTCTTATCATTTATTTCTGGTTGTATTTTCCTTCTGGATGCTTAAGGCCATACAGATAGCCCAGATTAACCAAGGTTTTGTTTTGTCGAGGTCAGTTGAGGAACTGGTCCTCAGGGGTCTTTCAGGTTTTTTTGGGTGGGGGTGGGTGGGAGCCCCTTGCTTCCTTCAGCTCCTCATCCACCAGTTCCATCCACATGAGGACAAAATCAGGTCCTGCTCTACCAGTCCTTTTCTGAAGGATGAGCACACAGACTGGATACTGGCTGAAGTCCCATTAGTGGATCTCCAAGACCTCCCTGAACAGGAAGAATGGTGACCCACCTCTGCAGGACTTTTCAAGAGATGCCCCCATGTATAATCCCCTAATACTTGGTTGACCTCTGAGGGCAAGGAACAAAGTTATCCCCCAGGTCCCTTGGCCAAATTGGTAGGGACTTCAGATATGGTCGTTAAGCACCCAGAAAGGCTAAGTTGCACCAGCCTGTTACATTGCACCTATATTAACATTGTATCTTTTGGAAACAAACTGTATGTTATTTCCATAGCATATTTCTTGATTCACATCTTTCCATTTTAATCCCATATTACTCTAAAAGATGCACACATGTCCTCCATCATATACTAAAAGTCCAAGGTCTGAAAATACGTGTTAGGTCAGCTCTAGAACCTGTGTAGGGATTCCCAATACAAGAGCACAGTTGTCCTTAGATCGTGAGGAATATAATATTAACGTTACTCGTTTTGTCTTACACCTAGGTACTTGGTACTAGCATTCACAGATGAGGGATACCATTCGTCTTTTGTTTTTCTGGGACTGTGTTACTTCACTTAGCATAAAATCTTCTAGCTACATCCATTTACCTGCAAATTTCATGATGTCATCTTTCTTTACCACTGCATAGTACTCCATTGTGTAGATGTACCACATTTTCTGTATCTACTCATCAGTTGTGGGACATTTGGGTTGGTTCTAGCTCTTCCCTATTGTGAAAGAGAGCAGCAATAAACATGGTTGTGCCTGGTGTGGTGGCGCGCACGCCTTTAATCCTAGCACTTGGGAGGCAGAGGCAGGCGGATCTTTGTGAGTTCAAGGCCAGCCTGGTCTACAGAGTGAGTTCCAGGACAGCTGGGGCTACAGGGAGAACCTGTCTCAAAAAGACCAAAAAAAAAATAAAAAAAAAAAAAAAAAAAAAAAAAAAGAAAAAAAAAAAAAAAAAAAAAAAAAAAAAAAACAAAAAAAAAAAAAAAAAACAACAAAAAAAAAAAAAAAAAAAAAAAAAAAAAAAAAAAAAAAAAAAAAAAAAAAAAAAAAAAAAAAAAAAAAACAAAAAAAAAAAAATAAAAAAAAATGGAAAAAAAAAAAAAAAAAAAAAAAAAAAAAAAAAAAAAAAAAAGAAAAAACATGGTTGTACTTGTATCTCTGCTGTAGGAAGAGTTTCTGATGGGATATATACCAAAAGTGTGTATGGCTGTCAAGTGGTAGGCTTCATTTTGAGTTTTAAGGGTTCTTCCATATTGTTTTCCATTAGTGGTGTTGAAAGTTTGCATTTCCCACCAGCCAGTGGATGAGTGTTTCCCTCTTTCCCCACACCCTCTCTAGCATTTGGTATCATTTTATTTTTGATCCTAGCCAGACTTTATCGGGGTGAGATGATATCTTAAAGTGGTTTTATTTTTTTTTTTTTTGTTGCACCAACACTTTAATATTAAAGATTTTCTTCAGCCATCTACCATTTCGTGTTTGTGGAATTCTCATGCTTAGCTCTTTACTCCATTTTTTTTTTTTTTTTTTTTTTTTTTTCTTTTTTTGTTTTTTATTTTTTTGTTCTGGAGTTAATGCTCTAGATGTATACATTGGTGGTTTCCTCCCACTCTCTTGGGTTTTCTTCTTCACTTCCTTATTGTTTCTTTTGCCTTGTACATAAACTTTTGATTTAATAAGCTCCTCATTGTCAATTGTTGACCTTATTTCCATGCAGCTGGTGCTGTGATAGAAAGCTCTTCTACTACCATTATAAATTCAAACTACAACCAGGTTTTTAAGGGTTGCGATACTTTTACTAAATATTCTTTTTATTATTATTTTTATTTATTTTTGTATGTGTATCAATGTACTGTCTGTGAAGTTGTGCAACACCGTGTATGCAATGCCGCGGTGTAGGGTCACAACGGAGGGGGATGCGGAGTATCCATCAGAAATGGAGTTCTCCTGGAATTGGGCGTTTCAGATTTCAGGTTCTCAGCCGGCCATGTTCGGGTTGGGGATTGAACCCATGTCTCTTGTAAGAGCGGTCGGCACTCTCTAACCACTAGGCCATCTTCTCCCAGCCCCAAAATTTTCTAAATATATTGTCTTGTTTCATTGAGGTTCTTTGAGAAGAAAGTAAATAGAAATAATCAATTGAAAATATATTCATTTCTTTCCAATAAATATTTAATACTTTAGTCACACTAGTAATTTAATGGAAATTTATAATTTGCAATATGTGTGATATGAAAGGAGATAAATGCAAATAGCATAAAATAGAATATTTAATCTTAATGGTTTATATTTTGTATGCATATCAATTACTTTATAATATTAATAATTCATATTGAAAATAGAAAGTATAAAATTAATAAATTAAAAATTATCTTTTTTTTAATTCAAAATCGCCTTTTCTTTCTTCTTTTTGATTTTTGATTATAGTTTTTTGAGTTTGTTTTTGTTGTATCTTCTTGAACAAATCTTTTGGTTGATGTCCTTTAATTTTTATTTATCTAATAATATATATATATTATATATATTATTCCTTTCCACATTATAGCAAAATGACAGAGTCTGAAAATAAACTATAGGTTAATTCATAAAACCGTTTGGGATTCACCTTTTAACCATTAATGCTCAGGGCGGCACAACAGAAATATAACTTTATATTCCTAAGTTACATAGAGTAAAGTTTGCATGCAGGCCAAACAGAAATAAAACTTTATTATAAAAAAACAGAAATATAACACTTTTATATTCCTAAAGCTACATAGTAATTTGATGTAGTTCTCTAATCGTTTATTAAAGGGAAGAGAGATTCATTCTTTGTCGTCATAAATTTTTTAGGACTTAGGATTTTAAGAGACATAAAAAACCTCAAAGCTATGGTCTTAATTAGGTAGCACCAGGAGAATGTGATATTTCTTTTTTCTTTCTTTTTTAATTTTTTTATTAATTTTATTTATTTCTGTATGTGTATGAATGTACTGTCTGCATGCAAGTTTGTGCACCCGTGTCGTGCAATGCCGCGGAGGTCAGAAGACGGTCTCGGATTCCCCTGGAACTGGAGTTCTCCTGGAATTGGAGTTTCAGACGGTTCTCGGCCGCCATGTGGGTGCTGGGGATCAAACCCGGGTCCTCTGTAAGAGCGGTCGGCGCTCTTAACCGCTAGGCCGTCTCTCCAGCCCCATGATATTGCTTTTCTAAAACATTTACACAGCTTGACTTCATAAAAGGATTTGGTGCTAGGATCCACAAATGTGCAACACCATATGTCTTTTTTGGGGGACTGTGTTACTTCACTTAGCAAAATGGCTTCTAGTTCCATCCATTTACCTGTGAATTTCATGATGCCGTCTTTCTTTATCACTACATAGAACTCCATTGTGAGGATCTACCACATTTTCATTATCTACTTATCAGTTGAGGGACACCTGGATTGCTTCCAGCTCTTCACTATTGTGAAAAGAGCTGCAATAAACATGGTTGTGCATGTATCTCTGTGATAGGATGAGTTTTGTGGGTATGTACTCAGGAGTGGTATGGCTAGGTCAAGTGGTAGGTTCATTGTGAGTCTTTTAAGAGTTCTCCACACTGCTTTCTATAGGGGTTGCATGAGTTTGCAAGCTCACCAGCAATGAACGAGTGTTCCCCTGTCCCCACAGTCTCTCCAGCATTTGGTAGCATCTGTTTTCTTGATCATAGACAGTCTTTCTGGGGTAAGCTGAAATCTTAAAGTGGTTTTGATGTGCATTTCCTTAATTACTTACTAGTGATAATTGAACTTTTTTTTAATTGAACACTTTTTAAGATGTTTCTCAGCTATCTTTACTTCATTTGTGAAGTCTCTGTTCAGCTCTTTGCCCCATCTTTTGATGGGGTCATTTGTTTTCTTGATTCTTTGCTTTTTGAGTAATTTATATACATATGCTGGATGTTAAACCTCTGTCAGATGTGCCACTGGTGAAGCTTTCCTCCCACTCTGTGGGTTTTTTCCTCACCTCTTTGATTGTTTCTTTCACTGTGCAGTTTAATGAGGTACCATTTGTCGATTGTTGACCTTATTTCCTGTGCAATTGCTGTCTGATTTAGAAAGTCTTTTCCTACATCTATATCTTGTAGGTTACTGCGAATGTTTTGTTTTTATCATTTTCAGAGTTTCAGGTTTAACACTGAGGTCTTTGATACATTTTAAAGGTGTTTCTTAGCCATTTTTCATGTCTTTGTTTGACAACTCTCTGTTCAGGTCCTGAACCATCTTCTTGTTGGGTTGTTTACTTTATCGTTTTTTTCTTTTGCTTTCTGAGTTTTTTGTATATTCTGGCTATTAGTCCTCTGTTGGATGTGTAGTAGGTAAAGATTTTCTCCCACTCAGTGGGTTTTTTCTTCACTTCCTCAATTGTTTCTTTTGCTGTACAGAAACTTTTCAGTTTGTTGAGGTCCCACTTGTTGATTGTTGACCTTAATCCCTGAGTAATTGGTGTTAAATTTAGAGTATTTTGTTGAGAATATTTATGTTTATGTTCTGTGTGTCTTTACTTGGTTTTGGTGTTAGAGTGATATTGGCTTCATAGATGGAGATTGGGAGTTTTCCGTTTCTATTTTTTGAATAATTTAAGAAGTATCTTCTTTGAATGTCTAGCATAATTGTGCTGTGAATCCATCTGGGCCTGGAATATTTTCACTTGGGAGGATTTGTATTGCTGTTTCAATTTCCTTATCTGCATGGGTCTGTTTAAGCTGTTGATCTCTTCTTGGTTTAACTTTAGTGGTTTTCCTGAATTTAGAAATTCATCCATTTCTTTTGGATCTTCAAATTAAAATTATCCCCTTACAATGTTCTGGACATTTTTTGGTGTCTGCTGTGATGTTTCCCTTAATTTGCATTTACTGTTTCTTTTGGTTAGCTGGGCTAAGGGTTTGTCCATATTGTTATTTATTTATTTATTTATTTATTTATTTATTTATTTATTTAATCTTTTTAAAGTACCAGCTCTTAAATTCATTAATTCTTTGTATTGTTTCCTTTGTTTCTATTTCATTGGTTTCTGTTTGCTTTTTATTTCTTCTCATCTGCTGGGTTTGGGGTTGGTTGTTGTTGTCTTTCCAGAGTCTTGATTTGAATGGTTAAGTCATTTGTTTGTGCTCTTTCTGAGTTTTTTTTTAATGTAGGCACTTAGAGCTATAAACTTTCCTCTTAGGATTGCTTTTAAAGTATCCCAGATGTTTTTTTTTTTTGTATCGTATTATCATTTTCATTTAGTTTATTTAGGAATACTTTTATTTATTTCTTAATTTCTTCTTTGACTCATTAATCATTCAGGAGTGTATTGCTTAATTTCCATGAGTTTGTGTAGTTACTAGAGCTTCTTTTGCTGTTGAGTAAGCTTAAAAGGTTTATTGCACAGTGGTTTGATAGAATGCATGGAATTATTTCAGTTTTTTTGTATTTGTTGTGGTTTGCTTTGTGCCTTAGTATGCAGTCAATTTTAGAAAAATTTTCCCCAAAATTCTGAAGGTGATAGAAGAAAAAGTTGGCAGCAGTCTACAAGACTTCCTAAATCAGCAGCAGCTGCGCAAGAATTAAGGTTGACAATCGACAAATGGGACCTCATTAAACTCAAAAGCTTCTGTACATCAAAAGAAACAATCAAGAAAGTGAAGAGAAAACCCACAGAGTGGGAGGAAACCTTCACTGAAGATACATCTGACAAAGCATTGATTTCCAGAATATATAAACTACTCAAAATCAAAGAAGAAAGAAAACAAATGACCCACTCAAAAGATGGAGCAAAGAGCTGAACAGAGATTTCACAAGTGAGGAATTAGAGATGGCTGAGAAACATCTTTTAAAAATGTTCAATGTCGCTAATAATTAAGGAAACACACAATTAAAACCACTTTAAGATAGCATCTTACTCCAATAAGACTGGCTAGGATCAAGAAAACAAATGATACCAAGTGCTGGGGAAAGGGGAACACTCACCCACTGCTGGTGGGAATGTAAACTTGTACAACCACTATGGAAAGCAGTGTGGAGAACCCTTGGAAGACTCAGAATGAACTTGCCACCTGACCCAGCCATACCACTCTTGGGTATATACCCACAAGACTCATCTTACCTCAGAGATACATGCACATCCATGTTTATTTCAGCTCTTTTCACAATAGCAAAGAGTTGGAACTAACCGAAGTGCCCCTCAACTGACGGGTGGATAGAGAAAATGTGGTACATCTACACAAAGGAGTTCTATGCAGCAGTAAAGAAAGATGACATCATGAGCTTTGCAGGTAAATGGATGGAGCTAGAAGATATCATGCTAAGTGAAGTAACACAGTCCCAGAAAAATAAATGATGAATGGTATCCCTCATCTGTGGAGACTAGCGCCAATTACCTAATTGCATGTCAAACTGAGCAATGTTAATGTGATCTGAAAACTTCTCTTATACTGTGAATCCCTTAAACAATAAACAAAAATTAAACAAAAGAAAAAAAAGAAAAAAAAAGAAAACCTTTCATGGGCTGCTGAATAGAAAGTGTATTAATTGGTGTTTGGATGGAATATTCTGTAGTTATATGTTAGGTTCTTTTGATGTAAGATGTTACTTAATTCAGATGTCTCTTTATTTTTTGTTTAGTTGACCTGTCCATTGGAGATAATGGGGTACTGAAGTCACCTACTAATAATGAGTTGGAGTTCATCTGTATTTTACTGTCCTGTGGTACTGTTTTTATGAAATTGTGTGCACTAGAGTTTGGAGCATAGATGTTCATGATTATAATATCTTTCTGGTCACTAGTTCCTTTGATTAGAATTAAATGACCCTATTTATTTCTTCTGATTAGTTTTAATTTGCAATCTATTTAGTCCGATATTAGAATTTCAACACCTGGTTGCTTCTTATTGGCATTTGTTTGGAATATTTTTTTCCATCCTCTCATACTAAGGTAGCGTCTGTCCTTGAAGGTGAGATGAATTTCTTGAGGACAACAAAAAGATGAATATTGTTTATTTTTTTAATTAATTAATCTTTTTGAGACAGGGTCTCCCTGTAGTCCCAGTTGGCCTGGAACTCACTCTGTAAACCAGGGTGGCCTTGAACTCACAAAGATCCACCTGCCTCTGCCTCCCAAGTGCTAGGATTAAATGCGTGCACCACCATGCCTGGCTTATTTATTTACTTATGTGTATGAATGTACTATCTGCATGTAGGTTTGTGCACCCATGTCGTGCAATGCCTCAGAGGTCAGGAGAAGGTGTCGGATTCCTCTGGAATTGGAATTCTCGTGGAATCGGAGTTACAGACAGTTCTCAGCCGCTATGTGGGTGCTGGTGATCGAACCCAGGTCCTCTGCAAGAGCAGTTGGTGCTCTTAACTGCTAGGCCATCTCTCAAGCCCTGAATATTGTTTATTAATCCATTATATTAGCCTGTGTCTTTTGACTGGAGAGTTGAAGTCATTGATATTTAGGGTTATTATTGAAAGATGTGTATTGGGTACTGTCATTTTAATTTGTATGTGTTCTTGGTCCTATTTTGTGTTTCCACAATTACATCTTCCTTTGTTTTCTTTCTGTAACCTCTTGGGTATAGTCATTCCTAGATTTGTCCTTTGTATTGCTTTGAGTATACTCTGTAGTTCTGGTTTTGTGGATGTGAATTATTTCTGTTCCCCTTTCCACTATGATAGATAGTTTTGCTGGGTGAAGTATTCTGGGTTGGCACCCAAGGTCATTTAGAATTGGGACTACGTTGGTCCATGCTCTTCTGGCTTTCATGGTTTGCACTGAAAAGTGAGCTGTAATTCTGATACAGTTTCCTTTATATGTGTCTTGCTGTTTTTCTCTAGCTGTTTTCAATAATCTCTCTTTATCTTTGTTTTACTATAATATGCTATGGGGGTTTCTGCTCTGGTCCTGTCCATTTGGTATGCTATGAGCTTATTATATTTGTGTAGGTATGTCTTTCCTTATTTTAGGGAACATTTCTTCTATAATCCTTCTGAAGGTTTGGTCAGTGCCATTGGCCTGATAGTCTTCTCTTTCCTCTACACCTATGATTCATAGATTTAGGCTTCTCATGCTGTCCCACATTTACTACATATTACGTTCCTGTGTGTTTTTAATTTTTTTATTATCTTTGCTTAAGCAGTTCAGTTCTTCAGCTTTGTCATCCCGTCTTGATATTGTGTTTTCTGTTTCATTCATTCTGCTTATGAGGCTTTCCAGTGTTGTTTCAAATTGACTTAGCAAGTTTCTCAATGTCATCTTTACTTCAGCTTGGGTTTTCTTCAGTATTTCTTTTTGTTTTGTGAATTTACCTTTTAGGTCCTGAATTGTTTTTGTCATTTAATTCAGCCACATATTTGTATTTTCTTGAGTTTTTGTCACAAAATTCTGCCTTATCCTCTTTGAGTTCTTTGAATTGTTTGTAACTTCTTTGTTTTTATTTTTTTATTTTTTTATTGATGCTTTGTGTATTTCATACATCATTTTCCAATTCAGTTCAGGCATATATCCCCTTCTCTTCCCCCCGCCCCACCCCTACCCATCCCACATCATGCATTCTGCCATAACTTCTCTGCATCTTTCTCTGTTTTTTTGTTTTGTTTTGTTTTCATTTTTTTAAACAATAAGTGATAATTTGTGAGTACAAGCATCCTTCATGTAAAACCAATTTGCGAGCAGTTGTGCCCAAACCCACACAGCTCATGGGTCCCACCATCCAGCGGGGGGGTGGCTTGTATTTCAATCAAGTGAATCAAATGAGTAGGTCCAGTCTATAATTGTTGTAGTTTCACCATTCACCCCCATCGCCGCCCTTACATTCTACCGTGCCTCCTCTCACAGATTGTTCCCTAGGCCTTAGAAAAGGGCCACAGGTGGATGAGATGCAAACCGTCACTTTCTCTGAAGCTGTTGTCTGGGTCTCTAGTCAATCTGGCTTTTTCTTTCATGGGCTGCCAGCTTGTCCATGCTTAACCTTTCACAATTACTACTAATGAAGCACATGCAACTTAGCTCTATAGGTACTTAAACAGTATAATATATGGCCCTTCGGTCCTACTCAATGAAGCACATGCAATTGGATATATAGGCTATTAAGCACATTTAATTGTTATGTAGGTAACTTTGGTATAGACAATATGTCTTAGATGAGATGTTGTAATCCAATGAACTTAGCCATTTTCTTCCTGATTAATATGACGCGGTTGTCTGTGGCTTATAACATCTCCTAACGTTAGAGAGATGTAAGGCTTCTGTGGCTCAGCCATGGTTATTCCTCAAAGGAGGAGCCAATGCCAATTAGATTGGGAATATACAGGACTATGGCGCCTACTGCTGCACATTATTTCCAGGCAGGATAAGGTGTGCTGGTGCTGACGGTGGGTTCTTTGCTTGACTCAGGAGACTATTATGCTTTGATTGGTTTGTGGCCTTTGGTAACACTCTCTGGTCATTCCAAGAGGGGCCATCTGTCATCTTGCATAGTGTGGTCTCAATATGCATTCTTCCGTGTTATATCTTCATGTCTTCAGACAGCAGGGCCTTATCGCCTCTCTTCTTGCAGGTATCCGTGTTAAGGAGGCAAGAGCTTTTCCGTTTTGTGGGGCCTTGATCCCTGGCCAATATCTCCTGGGTGAATAACTCATTTGATGTCAGAGCTCCTGTATAATATATTTTGCTTAAAGCATCATACGTTAAGGACTTTAGTTTAATTTGGTTCGAATAGACGAGATAATCTTTTCACAGTTCTATCGTCTCATTAGTCAATTAAAAAGGCAGTAGTTTTACCGATTTTACAAGAAATTACCTCTATAACAGTTTGGGTTCCATCTACAAGCTGGAGAACTTGACGACTCATCCTCTTTCATAGTGTCCCATTTTACTGGTGTTCCAGTTCGTGGGTTTTTGTAAATCTTTTCATCATTTTATCTTGAGTCTCTTTTTGTACGTGCTACTCGTATAAGTCTTCCAGATCTGATCTTCTTTGTTCGCTTCTTCCATCTATTTCTGTGGATTTTTCCTACTTCTTCACTGTGTTTCTGGTTTTTGGTTCCATTGGTAAGTGTTCTTTTCCATTTTAATTTCATCCTGTGATTCTTTAATATATCCATTTCCCGTTATGAGTGACTCAATCTCTCTTGGTGCTCTTATTTCATTGCGTTGGCCTCCTTTTTCACGTGTTTCTACTTATCGTAAGGAGGGTGTGGTTGGTTTTCCTCTCTGCTTTCTCTGGAGTTGTGCAATCTCTCTCAGCGTTTGTTATGTGACCTCAGCCTTGTTTAGTTTCATTGCACTCCTTGAATCTCTGAATGGTCTTCTTTAGTTTGTCATTGTATTCCCTTTCTAGGTCCTTTTGCAGATTTTCATTCGTCTCTGATTTCTGTTCTGTACTTGTGCTCAGTGTAACTCCGTCTAGGTCATTGTTGACGTCAGAGGCTCCTTTTTGGGATTATCTGAATTCTATCCCGTAATCTCTCGTGAATTTTCTGCTAGTTAAGGTCGCAATAGCAGCAATTAGGTCTCTAAGTTGTGTTCTGGCCGGTCACCCCCGGGGGATCCGATTTAAGTTGGTCTCCTAACTGGGTGTGTAAGGAGCTGGGCTGCAGAAGTACCTGCACCTTTGCCCAGTCCGTGCTCTTCGTCTCTCCGGCATGTGGGGTTTCCCTTTGTGATCAAATCCCAAACTGGACTTTTCAGTTTGTTGAGGCTGGAAGCTGTGTTTTGCTTTTCTGCCTCCTTCAATGCTGTTTTCCCCTCTGCCTCTCTCCTCATTGTATTATGGGAGTGTTGAACTTGTCTAGGCCGTATATTGATGAAGGGATTGAGAGGGTCAGGCAGACGGGCAGGCTTGAGTGGATTCAGAAGTTAAAACCCACATTCTCCACAATATGAGGACCCGAGGACACATGACTTGTTATGATTTAATAAGGAATGGAAAGGTACTGGGAGAGACAACCAGAACCTTTGAAGAACTCTTTGTTTTGCTCTATTTCTTATCCAGATCTTACATTAGCAGAAGTTGCTGCTTGCATAAATTAAAGTTACGTAATAGTTTAACGGACCTCAGGAGTAGCGTCAGGTGGCCAGCACTGAATCGGAGAAGGCTAGATGAGTGTAGTTATTGTAATTACACAATGGGCAGCAAGCAAAAACAAGGCCTATATGGCATGCCCTAAATGATCTTTGGAACATGGCTAATTAATCATGGTGTTTCCAGGACCAAATACAAGAAGCCTACTAAGTTTTATTTGATACTGTATAAGCAGAAGCTCTAGGATTAATGACATGAGTTCAACTTATGGATTTCAGCGGCAGGTAGCAAATCCCGTCCAGTTAACCAGTTTTGCCAGCACTATGGACTGTGTCACAAGCCCAGAGACCAACCCTGAGAAACTGTCCACATGATTGAAGGGAAGCAGGTCCTGAGGGGATTTGTCACAATACTAAAGAGTTTTGCTGTTTGCCTTCTTCCTGCATTCCCCAGAGGGACCTGAGGCCTTTTTACAGGGTAACTGAAACTGGGGAAAAGGAATTATCCAGACATGTTGTGGCCCTATGGATACTGGTTTGAGTTGACATGTGTCCCCAGGAAGACCTCAATGCATTGGTTGTGGGCCTCTGGTTAAAGTAAGTGCCTATGGAGGTAAGGTGTAAATGGATTTGTCTGAATCCATCAAGTGGGCCCATTGGGTCTAGAACTCATCCTTGTGGTTATTTCTCCAGTCCAAATGTTTAATTGGGATGTATATAATTAGAATTGGCAGGATCCCACAATTGGTTCCCTGACTGTGGGGTGAGGGCTATTAATGGTATGAAAGGCCAAATGGAAACCAATGTGTTAGCCTCTACAGGGAATATAGTGCCAAAAACAGTACGTATCCCTGGAGGGATTGCGGAAAATTAGTGCCACCATCAAGTTATGCGAAAGTGCAGGGTGGTGATCCTCTCCTATCCACACAGCTCCATTTCAACTGCTCCAAAACTTATTGGCCTGTGCAAATGACAGATGGCATGGAGAATGATAGTTGATTATCAGAAAACTCAACCAAGTAAGACACCAATGAGCCACTGTACCAGATGTAGTGTTTCCTTTACTGAGTAGATTAATAATGTCTGCCTGGTACCTTGGTATGCAGCTTATTGATCTGGCCAATGCTTCTTTTTTAATACCGGTTCCATAAGACCACCAGAAACAATTGCTTTCAGCTGGCAGAGCCAGCCAGTATAACTTACTGTCCTTACTCAAGGTTTTAACTCTGCCAGCCTTGGTGACGAACTTAGTTGAAAGAGTGCTTGAGCAGTGACTCGTCCCACAATCGACATCACACGTCACATTGATGGTTATGCTGTTTGGACCCAGTGAAGTGCGATGGGGGTGCCGCTAGTCTAGACTTGTTGGTAAAGCATATGTGCTATGAGAGGATGGAAATAAATCCAACTAAATTCAAGGGCCATCGACCTCAGTGAAGTTTCTAAGAGTTGCAGTGGTGTGGAGCAATGCAGAGACATGTCCTTCTAAAGGAAAGAATAAGTGTGTTGCACTGCCCCTCCCTCCCCAAGAAAGAACACAACAGTTTAGTGGAGCCTTTTTGGCGTTCCTGGAGGCAGCACCTGTCCTCATCTGAGTGTGTTACTGCGACCATATATTAGGTGAATCCGAAGGCAGTAAAACTTTGAGTGTTGGCTTGATACAGGAAAAGGCTCTTCACATGGTCCAGAGCTGCAGTTGCAGGTTGTTCTGCCCCTAGGGCCATATATCCAGCAGACCCAATGGTGCTTGAGGTATCAGGTGCAGATGAGATGCTGTCTGGAGTCTGTGGGAGGATCCCATATGGGAATCACAGACTAGATGCCCTTGGATGTTTGAGAGCAAGCTCTCTCTTTCTCTGCAAACAACTATTCTTGGAAGACAGCTCTTAGCCTGCGATTGTCTTAGTGGAAACTGAATGTTTGAAAATGGGCCACCAAGTCGCCATGTGACCTGAACTGCCCATCATGAGCTGGGTGTTATCTGACCCACAACCCTAAAGGAGGCTGTCACAAACAGTCATGACTATCAAATGGAAGTGGTACATACATGGAAGGGCCCGAGCAGGCCCTGCGGGCACAAGCAAGCTACATGAAGAAGTTGCCCACAATGCCTTATGGTTTCCCAACTCTGTTACAATGCCTCCTGTCGTAAACATGCACCTATGGTTCATGGGGTTTGCCTATGATCAGTTGACTGAGGAGAAGAAGACTAGGGCCTTGTTTACTGATGGGTTGCAGCTAGCAGGAACACCCAGAGAGGGACAGGTGCAGGATTACACGCCTATTGTGCTGAAACAAACCCTAAGGACACCAGGTGAGTGTAAAGTCTTCACACGTGACGAACTTCAGGCAGTGCACACTGGTTGTGCATTTTGCCTGGAAGGAGAAAGTGCCAGAGGTTCAGATGATATGCTGATTGCATGGACTGTAGCAATGGTGGCGTGGATGGTCCAGGGACTTGGAAGAGCCAAGACTGAAAGAGTGGTGAGGAAAGACATTTGGGGAAGAAGTATGTGGATGATCTCTCTAATGGTCGGAAAGGATGTGAAGATAATTATGCATCCATGTAAATGGTTCATCAAAGGTGATCTCAGACAGAGGATAAGTTTAATGATAAAGTAGATCAATGACTCGTTCTCTGGATATTAGCCTCGTTCCTCTCCAGCTATGCACCTGTGTTGTGTTCCAATGACCCATGAACGAAGTGGTAATGGTGGCGGAAGAATGGAGGATCGATGGGGTTATGCATGGGCTCACAGCGTGGACTTCCACTCACCAAGGAGCTGTTAACTCTTGCCGAGTGCCAGATTGCCAAAAGGCAGGAAACCAGCATTCGAACCCCTGATTATAGTGCTATCCCTGCAGGGACCATCCAGCAACCTGGTGGCAGATGACTACATGGACCACTTACCATGTAGGGGGACAGTGTTTGTCTCTTACAAGGATATAATACTTATTCTGGGTTATGGATTTGCCTTTTCCTGACGTATGCTTTCCTCCAAAACTAACATCCAAGGACTTGGCAGAATGCCTTATCCACCATCAATGGTATTGCCCACAGCCTCACTTCTGACCAAGGAACTCACTTCACGGCCAAAAAGTGTGGCAGTGGGCCCCATGGTCATGGATCCACTGGTCTTACCATGTACCCCACCACCAAGCATAGCATCTGGCTTGATAGAGGGACCTGCATAATGGCCTCTTGAAGCACAGTTACAGCGCCAATTAGTAACAATACCCAGAGGGCTGGTGGCAATGTTCTCGCAGGCAGTATATGCTTTGATGTCAGATCCCAATATATGGTACGTGTTCTCCTATAGCCAGATTCATGGTGTCCAGGAACCAAGGGGTGGAATTGGGAGTGATTCCACTCACTATCACCCTAGTTTGACACGCAGTAGGAAAATTTCTTCTTCTCTGTACCCACTGACCTTTGACTTCTGCTAGGTCTAGAAAGTTTTGGCTCCAATTTGGGGCGTGCTTTTGCCAGGAGTACAAAGCAAATGTTCCATTGAACAGGAAGCTAAGACTTCCCCTGGCCACTTTGGGCTTCTACGCCCGTTTTAAAGCACAGACTCCGAAGGAAGGAATAACATTACTAGGAGGAGTGATTGATCCAGACTACCAGGGGAAAATGGACTTTTTCATCCACAATTGGGGACAAGGAAAATTATTCTGGAAAGTAGCGAGAGGTGCTGTAGATGGTGCCCATTCTTGTGTCTACCATGTCCTATGATTAAGGTATGGAAAACTCCAACAACACAAACTCAGACCAGGACAATAAATGGCCCAGACCTTTCAGGAATGAAGGTATGGGCTCACTCCTCCGGGAAAGAACAAGACCTGCCAGAGGTGCTTGCTGATGCAAGGAACTACATAATGGTTTTGTAAGAAGTAGTCATAAATATCAGTGAGGCACAGGAAACCAGTTGCAGAACGTGGAGTATAATAGACATTAACTTTTGTGTCCTATTTGTGTTAAGAATATGTGTTTGTTCATATATATATAATATATGATATATATATACATGTTATAATTAATATAGAATGAACTATAGTTGTATAATACTTCATATATGTACTAGTGGACTCTTTGTGTTTGTCCCCTTTAGAATTGCACTGAAATCGTGATTTCAGTGTGTCATATTAGGTTATCTATACTGAAGGACTAAGTGCTCCTCAAGAAACATGACCATGTACTCTAGATATAAATGCTTTTGCTATGGCACATAGATAGCTATAACAGTGAAGGGAATTATGACCTGTTATTGTTTGCATTTGACATTAAGCATAACATAAGGAGAGGCTATTATTGGGTGTCAAATGAATAAGAGGTGGACATTCGATGGATTATGCCTGGGGTATCAACTATGAACTGGACAAGGACACAAATAAGAGTAAAAGGTATCTTCAGATTGGACCAACTCAACCTCGGGCCCACCCAAATGGGGCATTATCTTCTGCCGGCAGGCAGTATTTAAGGCGCAGCGAGGGGCAAGCTGGTCTCCTTTTCTCCTGCGGCTTGACCTCTCACATCTGGTGACTGTCTGACTTGGCTGCGGTGATAACCCCTTTGGATCCTCCACTGTGTCCTGTACTGAGACCAGCAAATCTCACTGGAATCCATCGTTGCCTTCAGCACAAGAGGTTGGGACAACTGAGACTTCCAAGTCAGCGTGGACTGGAGCAGTTCCCTATATTTCTCAGCCTCTCCAGTGTGGGTCGCCCAGCAATGGTTGACTCCTTGAACTTGTCATGTGAGCAAATCAATAAATTGTATATAGCTATATATTCGTCCTGTTGCTTCTGTTTCTTTAGAGAACCCTGACTAATACAACTGGTGACCCACCTCTGCAGGACATTTCTAGAGATGCCCCCATTCATAATCTCCTAAGACTTGGTTGACCTCTGGTGGAAAGGAATAAAGTTATCCCCCAGGTCCCTAGGCCAAATTGGTATGGATGTCAGGTATGGTCATTAAGCAACCAGAAAGGCTAAATTGCACCAGCCTCTTACACTGCACTTGTATTAACATAGTATCCTTTGGAAACAAACTGTATGTTATTTCCATGTCATATTTCTTGATTCATATATTTCCATTTTAATCCAATATTACTCTAAAAGTTGCACACATACCCTCCATCATATACTAAAGATCCAAGGTCTGAAAATAAGTATTAGGTCAGCTCTAGAACCTGTGTAGGGATTCCCAATACAAGAGCAAAGTTGTCTTTCGATTGTGAGGAATGTAACATTAATGTTGCTCATTTTGTCTTACACCTACGTACTTGGTACCAGCATCCACAGACGAGGGATACCATTTGTCTTTTGTTTTTCTGGGACTGTATTACTTCACTTAGCATAAAATCTTCCAGTTCTATCCATTTACCCTCAAATTTCATGATGTCATCTTTCTTTACCACTGCATAGTACTCCATTGTGTAGATGTACCACATTTTCTGTATCCACTTATCAGTTGAGTGGATTGGTTCCAGCTCTTTGCTATTATGAAGAGAGCTGCAATAAACATGGCTGTACATGTATCTCTGCTGTAGGAAGAGTCTGATGGATATATAACCAGTAGTGGTATGGCTGGGTCAGGTGGTAGGCTCATTTTGAGTCTCTTATGGGCTCTCCATAGTGGTTGTACAAGTTTGCATTCCCACCAGCAGTGGATGAGTGTTCCCTTTTCCCCACATCCTCTCCAGCATTTGGTATCATTTGTTTTCTTGATCCTACCCAGCCTTATCAGGGTGAGATGATATCTTAAAGTGGTTTTAATTTGCATTTCCTTAATTATTAGTCATGTTGAACACTTTTTAAGATCTTTCTCAGCCATCTCTATTTCCTCACTTGTGAACTCTCTGTTCAGTTCTTTACTCCATCTTTTGAGTGAGACATTTGTTTTCTTACTCCTTTGTTTTTTGAGTAGTTTATATATTCTGGAAGTTAACACTCTCTCAGATGAATCAGCAGTGAAGGTTTCCTCCCAATCTGTGGGTTTCTCTTCAGTTCCCTGACTGTTTCTTTTGCTGTACAGAAACTTTTGAGTTTAATGTCCCACATGTCAATTGTTGACCTTATTTCCTGTGCAGCTGCTGTCTGATTTAGAAAGTCTTTTCCTACACCTATTCTTGTAAGTTGCTGCCAACATTTTCATCTAACACCTTCAGGGTTTGAGATTTCAAATTGAGGTATTTGATCCATTTGGATTTGATTTTTGTACAGGGTGAGAGGTAAGGGTTTTTTTTTATTCTTCTACAAGTGGTGATCTAGTTTTGCCAGCACCATTTGCTGAAGATGCTGTCTTTCCTCCATTGAGTCTTTTTGGCCCCCTTGTCAAATATAAGGTGGCTGAAATTGTATGTGCTCAAGTTTGGATCTTCAGTTTTGTTCCATTGATCTACAGTTCTGCTTCTCTGCCAGTACCAGGCTGTTTTTATGACTATAGCTCTGTAGTATAGTTTGATGTCTGGTATAGAAATTTCCCTGCATTGCTATTTTCACTCAGGGTTGCTTTGGCTATTCAGGGTCTTTTGTTGTTCCATATGAATTTAAGAATTATTTCAAGCCTGTGAAAAATGTCCTGGGGAATTTAATTGGAATTGCATTCAATTGGTATATAAATTTGGGTAGAATAGATATTTTTACTATATTAATTTTTCCAATCCATGAGCATGGGAGGTCTTTCCATATTCTGATGTCTTCTTCAATCTCCTTCTTCAGGAGATTATAATTTTTGTTGTAGAGATCTTTGGTGTCTTTGGTTAGGTTTATTCCCAGGTATTTTATTGTTTTTGTGGCTATTGTGATTGGGAAGGTCTCCTTGTATTCCTTCTTCAGTTGTTTGTTGTTGATGTAAAGAAAGGCTACTGAGTTTTCTAGGTTAATTTTGTAACCTGCCACTTTACTGAAACTCTTAATCATTTCTAGGAGTTTTCTGGTAGACTTTTTAGCATCCCTTAGGTAAACTATCATATTTTCTGCAAAAAGGGATAGTTTAACTTCTTCTTTTCCAATTAAGATTCCTTTAATTTCCTTTTCTTGCCTTATTGCCCTAACCAGTGTTTCAAGCACTATATTGAAGAGGAGTGGTGACAAGGGGCAGCCTTCCTGGGTTCCTACCTTTATGGGGAATCCTTCTAACTTTTCTCCACTTAGCTGTGGGTTTCTTGTATATGGCTTTGATTATGTTGAGGAATGATCCTTCCAGTCCAATTCCCTCTGATACTTTAATCATGAAGGGATGCTCTTTTTTGCCAAAGGCTTTTTCTGCATCAAGTGAGATGATCATGTGGTTTTTGTCTTTCAGTCCATTTATGTGTTTTATGATATTTACTGATTTTTGTATGTTGAACTATCCTTGCATCTCTGGTATGAATCCAACTTGATCACGGTGATCTTTTTGATGTGAGTCTATATACAGTTTGCAAGTATTTTGTTGAGAATTTTTTCATCTGAGTTCATTAATGAGATGGGTCTGTAGTTCTCTTTTTTGGTTGCATCCTTGCCTGGTTTTGGTACTAAGTGATGCTGGCTTCATAGAAGGAATTTGGGAGATTTCCCTCTGCTTGTATCTTTCTGAATAGTTTGACTAATAATGGTTGTAAGTCCTCTTTAGATATTTTATAGAATTCTGCTGTGAAACCATCTGGGCCTGGGCTTTTTTTAGTTGAGATGTCTCTTATGACATTTTCAATTTCTTCATATATTATGTGTCTGTTTAAGCTGTCAGTCTCTTCTTGGCTTAGCTTTGTTGATTCCCCGGATTGCAGATATTCATCTATTTCTCTTAGGTTTTCAAATTTGGTAGAGTATAGGTTTTTGAAGTACTCCTGTATGATTGTCTGGATCTTTTCATTGTCTGTTGTGATATTTCTCCTTTCATTACGAATTCTATTGACTTGGAGTTGCTCTTTCTTTTGGTTAACTGGGCTAGAGGTCTGTCTATCTTGTTTATTCTCTCAAAGAACCAACTTTTAGATTCGTTGATTTTTGTATTGTTTTCTTTGTTTCTATTTCATTGATTTCTGCTCTGATTTTTGTTATTTCTTCCTGTCTGTTGCATTTAGGGTTCATTTGCTTTTATCAAGTGTTTTTAGCTGCAGTTTTAGCTCATTTGTTTGTGCTCTTTCTATTTTTTTAATGTGGGCACCCAGGGCTATAAACTTCCCGCTTAGGACTGCTTTCAAAGTGCCCCATAGGTTTTGTTGTGTTGTACTGTCATTGTCCACAAAGCACATGGGCTTAATTTGACTGAACCACCAAACCTACCAGTTTTCTCCCATGCATAAACAAATTTCCATAAACTATATTTTTAGGAGTGGAATAAACCAGAGCAACCCACTGATGGAAATAATTTGGGCCAATATTGTCTGAAAGAAGAAAGCTATAGGAAGACCCTGTCTCAAAAAAATAAAGAAAGAAAGAAAGCTGACTTGAGTGAAAAATAACTGGAGCAGCTTAATGGTTTAAGGGTTAGAGGCCACTAAATCAGATGACCTAAGTTTGAGCCCTGGGATAAACATGGTAGAAGGAGTCCACTGACCCCTGTATTTTCCTCTGACCACATATGCATGCGTATACCAGAGCTCATGGATACACACACACACACACACACACACACACACACACACACAAATACTTGAATAACTAAATGTAATAAAATGCTAAAGACTCAATCGAAAAACTAAACCCAAAGACACAAGTCCAAATGAAGAGAGAAAGGTAACATGTGAAACCAAGAAAACATGTCTCCTCCAAAATTTAGCAATCTTATAGCAATGTCCTTGAATAAGAGGGATATAGATGAAATTCCAGAGAAATAATTCAAAAGACAGTTATAAATATATTCAAAGAGCTCAAAGAGGAAATGAATATATTACATGAAAACACACAAAAATTGGTAGAATGAAATAAAGAATTTATTTCAAGATATGAAAATAAAATTCAATAAAGTGATATAAATATTGAACAAAAGCCAAATTGAACTGATGCAGGAAATGAAAAAACTCAATAAGTTGAATAAAAAACTCAGTTTTGCACCCTCACCAATAGTCTGAACCTTATGAAGGGTAGATTATTAAACAAAAACATAAGTTTATACCTTCACCAATAGACTGGGTTATATGGAGGACAGAATATCAGGGTTTGAAGACAAGGAAAAGGAATTACCTCATTCAGTTAAAATCAATGATGAATTGAGGAAAGTGTATGAATGGAAAATGGGAGTGTTTAGGGACACCATGAAAAGCTGAAATATGTATATTATGGATATAGAAGAGAAGAATGCAATGCCAAAAAGATGAAAATTTTTCTCAGTAAAATTATAGAAGAAACTCACCAACACAGAGAATGAGATTCTTATCCAGGCACAGGAGGCATACAGAATGCCAAATAGGCAGGACCAGAAAACCAACACCACATATCATATTATAGTGTTTTGAAAGTAAGAAAAATAAAATGATATTGAAAGCTAAGAGAAGGACCAAGTCACAAATAAAGGCAAGCTCATCAAATGTGATAGCAGCTTTTTAACACCAGAAGGGCTGATAACATGTAATTCATATTCTGAAAGACCCAACTGTTAACAAGACTATTATACACAAGAAAACTGTCTGAAGTAAAAGCAAAAACTTCATTATAAAAGCAGGGTAAATCTATTGGTATAAAATTAAGTCATTAATTGAAACGGTTAAGCTCTCCTAAAAACAATAATCCTCTGCTTTGGAAAAATTCTGGAAAGACTCAGAAAAAGATGTGACACATGTATGGTAGAATGCATGAACTCAGGTGGAGTGGGGAGCATGGAAAAGGAAATGGGTCTAAATTGGATTGAGAAATTATGTATGATATATGAAAAAGTTTAATCAAAATAAAAATATATTAAAAACTAAGTCATTAAAATAAATTCAATACCATATCTATTCACAATAGTTGTATTAAGCTTTCTCCCATAGCCTGTGGCTTGTCTAGGCTCAGGTTCCTAAGCCTAAAATCAATATCAAGTAGGGGCTTCTGTATAACATGGATCTTAAATCTAATTAAAAAGTAGCTGGTTAGCAGCCAGAGCACAGGTGGGCCCAGGCCATGCAGGGACAAATGCTTATAGAGGCCGGACACTTCAGCCAGATGGGTTCCTCAGTGGGCGTTTACAGCAGTATGGGTGGAGTTATCCAGCCAGCAGCAGAAGCACAGGACATGGGGCAAGGGCCAAGGAGCAATATTGCCCCTCCCTCTCGCTCATTTGAGCTGCAGAGCAAGTGTCCCAGTGGGACCTCAGTAGTGATTCTTGGGTGCAGCACAATAGAAGAAGCACTGAACCTAACACTGCTCCAGTCCCAGAACTCCAAACCTCACAACCAACTTAGAGGTTCTGGCCAGTGAGAAGTGGAGTAAGCGCATCAATCAGTGGCATACCAACCTGGTTGTTACCTACACAGTTTTTGGAGAACCTTCAGAACAGAAAGGGAAGAGTGAGATAGACCTTCCAATATATAACCAAAAGTGAAAGCCTGAAACCTAGACCAGCCACCCCTCCATAAACAAGTTGAAAACAATGAAGGCATCTGAAGGAAAAAAGTAAAGCAAACCTTCAACACAGTAAAGAAACATTTGAAATTCACATTAGAATACAAACAACAAAACAAACCCACATGTCAAAAACACGATTAAAGAACAGCATGGGAAAATCATATAATAAATCCACACCAAACTACCAATCCTAAAGAAGATTCCTACAATGAGATCTCCCTGGAGGTAACCCAGGACACAGATCTTAGAAGAACAATCCAAGACATATTCAAGGAAATCAAGGAATATAAACAACAAATCAAAGAACTAAAGGGAGAGAATGACAAACTCAGGAAAGAACTAGAGGGAGAGAATGACAAACTCCAGAAGGAAGTGGAAAAACTGAAAAGATCCCATGCTGAAATGGAAAATGAAACCCACCAGCAAAGCAAGGAGCTACAAGAAGAGAAGGACAAGCTCCAAAAGGAAGTGGAAATACTAAAGAAAGCACAGGATGAAATGAAAAAGGAAAAAAAATGCTCATCCAATCAACAGGAAAGGATGGGAGAAAGCCATAGTAACAAATTGGATGAAGCAGAAAATAGAATACCAACACTGGAATGCACGAAAAAGAATATGAAAAATTTGAAAAATCCCACAAGAATGGAACAACCAGGCAAAGTGGGACATTATGAAAAGACCAAACATCTGCATCATATGGATAGAGAATGGAGAAGAATCCCAAGACAATGGTATCTATCATATCTTCAACAGAATTATAGAAGAAAATTTCCCCAAACTGAAAAATGACAAACCCCAACAAATACAAGAAGCATAAATAACACCAAATAGACAAGATCAGAAAAAAAAAAACTCCCCACACCATATCATAGCTAAAACACTAAATGTCCGAAACAAAGACAAAACACTGAAAGCCACAAGAGAAAAACAAGTTACATATAAGGGGAAACCCATCAGAATCACAGCTGACTTTTCAGTGCAAACTATGAAAACCAGAAGAACGTGGACCAAAATATTTCCAGTACTAAACAACTATAGATACCAACCCAGCCTACTATACCCAGCAAAAGTGTTGATTATAGTTGAAGGAAAAAGAAAAATCTTTCATGACATAAACAAGATGAAAGAATACAGGTCAGAAAAACCAACCCTTCAGAAAATACTCAAAGCAATTCAAAGTTCAGAGGAAAGGAGCAATTATCCCCAAGCACCTAGAGAGAGAAATTAATAAAAACATAACTGTGGAAATACTAACCTAGACCAAAAATTCAAACAGAAATAAGGTGAAAGGAAGCAACACACATCTCTCAGTAATAACTTTAAATATTAATAGTATAAACTCCAAAGACATAGACTGGGAGAATTGGTTAGGATACAGAATCCATCTGTGTGCTGTCTACAAGAAACCCATCTCACCTACAAGGACAGGTATGAACTTAAAGCAAAAGGATGGAAAAGATATTCCAAGCAGGAGTCACTACAATAATATCAGATAAAATAGACCTCAAAGTAAAACTAATCAGAAGAGACAGAGGGCCATTACATCCTCATCAAAGGAACAATGAACCATGACGATTTAACAATTATAAAAATATATGCACCAAACTCTGGTGCACCGAACTTTATAAAAACAATTCTACAGGACCTCAAGGCACAGATTAATTCCAGCACACTAATAGTGGGGGACTTCAATACCCTACTGAGCCTTTTGGATAGGTTAACAGGAAAAAAAATAAACAGACATCAGAAATGAACATTACAACTGGACCTCACAGACATCTACCAAATATTCTACCCAAACACCAGAGAATATACTTTCTACTCAGCATTAAGCACCCCAGGGAACATTCTCTAAAATTGGCAACATACTGGGACACAGAAAAAATCTCAATAAATACAAAAGGATTGGAATAATTTCATGTATCCTTTCAGACCACAGTGCAATAAAGCTCAATGTCAACAGAAAAATAAGCCCTACTATCTACAAGAACACATGGAGACTAAATAAAACACTCCTGAATAAGGAAGGGGTCAAGGCAGTAATAAAGAAAGAAATAAAAACATTCCTGGAACTAAACGAAAAGGACAATACAACACAGCAAAACCTATGGGATACTTTAAAAGAAGTCCTAAAAGGACAAACAAATGATCTAACACTGTAGCTGGAAACACTTGAGAGACAACAACAAATGAGCCCTAAACCCAACAGACAGGTAAAAGTGACAACAATCAGAGCAGAAATCAATGAAATAGAAACAAAGAAAACAATACAAAGAATCAATGAATCCAAAAGTTGATTCTTTGAAAGGATAAACAAGATAGAGAGAACTCTAGCCCAGTTAACTAAAAGAAAGAAAAAGCAACTCCAAATTAATAAAATTCATGATGAAAGGGGGTGTCCTACTTTGTCTCCATTGCTATGATAAAACACTCTGACCGACACCAACTTGGGGAGGAAAGGGTTTATTCAGCTTACATCTCCTGGGTCACAGTTCATCACTTAGGGAGCCCGAAGCAGGAACTCAGGGCAGGAACCTGGAGGCAGGAGCTGAAGCACAGATCATAGAGGAATGCTGTTCACTGGCTTGCTCCTCTGGCTCATGCCCAGCCCACCTTCTTATGTGGTACACAACAACTTGCCCAGGGTGGCACCACCCATAGTGGGCTGGGCCCTCCCCATTGCTCAACAATCAAAAAATACTCCACAGATGTGGCCACAGGCCAATCCAATGGAGCCAATTCCCCAATTGAGGCTCCCTCAACCCAGGTGTGTCAAGTTGACACTAAAGCTATCCAGCACAGGGGGGAAACACAACAGACAATGAAAAGATCCAGACAATCACATGAGACTACTTCAAAAAAGTCTACTAAATTTGAAAACCTAAAGGAAAATGGATGAATATCCCTAATCCTGGAATCCATCAAAGCTTAATGAAGAAGAGATTGACAGCTTAAACAGATCCATAATATATGAGGAAACTGAAAATGTAATTAAATACCTCCCAACTAAAAAAATCCCAGACCCAGATTGTCATGGCAGAATTCTACAAAACATTTAAAGATGAGTTACAACCATTACTAGTCAAAATTTCAGAAGGATACAAACAGAGGGAAACCTCCCAAATGCCTTCTATGAAGCCAGCATCACTCTAATATAAAAACCAGGCAAAGATATAACAAAAAAGAAAATTATAGACCAATGTCATTAATGAATATAAGATGCAAAAATTCTGAACAAAATACTTGCAAACTGCATACAGACCCACATCAAAAAGATCATCCATCATGACCAAATTGAATTCATACCAGAGATGCAGCGATGGTTCAACATACATAAATCAATAAATGTCATAAAACATATAAATGGACTGAAAGACAAAAACCACACAATCATCTCAATTGCCACAGAAAAAGCCTTTGACAAAATCTAGCATCCCTTCATGTTTATAGTCCCAGAGACAATTGGACTGGAGGGAATGTTCCTCAACATAATCAAAGCCATGTACAATAAACCTACAGCTAACATCATACTAAATGGAGAACAATTAGAAGCATTCCCCTTAAATGTAGGAACCCAGCAAGGCTGCCACCTATCACCACTTCTTTTCAATATAGTGCTTGAAACACGTTAGGCCAATAAGGCAAGAAAAAGAAATGAAAGGAGTACTAATTGGAAAAGAGGAAGTCAAGCTATCCCTTTTTGCAGATGTTATGATAGTTTACCTAAGGGATGCTAAAAACTCCACCAAGAAAGCTCCTAGAAATGATTAAGAGTTTCAGTAAAGTGGCAGGATACAAAACTAACCTACAAAAATCAGTAGCCTTTCTTTACACCAACAACAAACAACTCGAAAAGGAATATAAGGAGACCTTCCCATTCACAATAGCCTCAAATAATTAAATACTTAGAAACAAACCTAACCAAAGACACCAGAGATTTCTACAACAAAAATTTCAAACCCCTGAAGAAGGAGATTGAAGAAGATATAAGAAGATGGAAAGACTTTCCAATCCTCCTTGTAGATTGGAAAAATTAATATAGTAAAAAGTCCATCCTTCCCAAATTAATATACAGATTCAATGCAATCCCAATTAAAATCCCCATGAGTTTCTTCACAGACATAGAAAAAAACCCCAAAGACCCTGAATAGCCAAAGCAACCTGGAGCAAAAAGAGGGGGATCATTATACCAGACATCAAACTATATTACAGGTCTATCCTCATAAAACAGCCTGGTACTGGCACAAAAATAGACCCGTAGACCCATGGAACAAAATTGAATATCCAAACTTGAGCATATACAATTTCAGCCACCTCATATTCAACAAAGGGGCCAAGAAGACTCAATGGAGGAAAGACAGTATCTTCAGCAAATGGTGTTGGCAAAATTGAATCACCACTGGTAGAAGAATAAAATTGAACCCTTACCTCTCACCCTGTACAAAAATCAACTCCAAATGGATCAAATACCTCAATATGAAACCCAAAACTCTGGAGGTGATAGAAGAAAATGTTGGCAACACCCTACAAGACATAGACATAGGAGATTTTCTAAATCAGACAGCAGCTGTGCAGGAAATAAGGTCAGCAATTGAAAATTGACACCTCATTAAACTCAAGAGCTTCTGTACAATGAAAGAAACAATCAGGGAAGTGAAGAGAAAATCCACAGAGTGGGAGGAAACCTTCACCAGTGATAAGTCTGACAGAGCTTTAGCATCCAGAATATATAAACTTCTCAAAAACAAAGATGTAAGAAAAAAATGACTCACTAAAGATGGAGTAAAAAGCCTAACAGAGACTTCACAAGTGAGGAAGTAGAGATGGCTGAGAAACATCTTAAAAAGTGTTCAACTTCGCTACTAATTAAGGAAATGCAAATTAAAACAACTTTAAGATATCATTTCACTCCAATAAGACTGGCTAGTATCAAGAAAACAAAAGATTCCAAATGCTGGAAAGGTTCTGGGGAAAGGGAAACACTCATCCACTGCTGTTGGGAATATAAACTCATATAACCACTATGGAAAGCAGTGTGGAGAACCCTTAAAAGGCTCAGAATGAGCCTACCACTCATATACCACTTGTGGGTATATACGCAAGAGTGGTATGACCCAATCATACCACTCTTGGGTATATACCCACAAGACTTATCCTACTGTAGAGATACATGCAAATCCATGTTTATTGGAGATCTCTTCACAATAGCAAAGAGCTGGAACCAAAGAAAGAAAGAAAATGTGGTACATCTACACAATGGATTTCTATGTAGCAATAAATAAAGATGACATAATGAACTTTGCAGGTAAATGGTTGGAAATAGAAGATATTATGCTAGTTGAAGTAATACAGTCCCAGAAAAATAAATAATGAGTGGTGTCCCTCATTCGTGAATGCTAGTACCAAATCCCTAGTTATAAGGTAAACTGATCAATGTTAGTGTTATATTTCTTTTAATCTGAAAGCAACTGTGCTCTTACAATGTGAATTCCTTTATGAACTCTAGAACTAACCTACTACTTATATTCAGACTGTAATTTTGGTAGATGGGTAGAGGGTATGTATGCATATTTCAGAGTAATTTAAAATTAAAAGGGAAAATGTGAAATATGATTTGGAAATAACATATAGTTCATTTTCAGATGACATAATTTTAGTATATGTGTGGCATATATATATACATATATGTGTGTGTGTGCATGCAGGCATGTGTGTGTGTGTAGTGATGTGTGGTGGGCATATTTTGAACCATATACATTGGCGCGAACCCAACACCGAACTGGGGCCCGCCGAACTGAACTGCCAGTGTACCTTCTCCCCCCCGCACTCCTCCCCTCATGGCTGGCCAACCTTTCCAGACATGTCCCTGGCCGGGCGGTGGTTGCGCCGACCCGTTAATCCTGGCATTTGGGCGGCAGAGGCAAGCGGATCTTTTTGAGGTCAAGGCCAACCTGTTCGCTACAGAGTGAGTTCCAGGACATCTGGGCTACAGGGATACCCTGGGTCTCGAAAAGACCCAAAAAAAAAAAAAAAAAAAAAAAAAAAAAAAAAAAAAAGACATGTAGGACAGAAGTGCCAAATGAATTCAGGTGGTGTGAGGGGCATGGAAGAGGGAATGAGTCTAAAATGGACAGAGAAACGATGTATGAAACAAATAACTTCAATAAAAAGTAGCGGGGTACTCCTATAAAAGAATTCATAACCACTATGGTACCGAGTGGGTTATATCTTCCGACCACTTTTTTTCCTTTTTTTAATCCCATCAGTTTTTAATAACATGAAAAATCCCCCAAAAGGTCACTGTGTGTGTTGGGGGCATGTGGCACTTTATCCCTGGGAGGAAAGCCTTGGGGGGCAAGATCAGTGCGGGATCTTTGTGAGTTGTCAAGGCCAGTCTGTCTACAGAGCGAATTTCCAGGAAGCTGGGCTTTCAGGGAGACCCTGCTCAAAAGACAAAAAAAAAAAAAAAAAAAAACAAATGGAAAACTCAGGGCATTGGAATAGGACCCTAGGCTCGAGGCATCAGAGTCCCTCCATATTGCTGTTGCTAAGAGGTAGGAGATGATTGTCATCTGGGTCAGGAACCTTACTTCTGGGGTGTGCTCAGCTTCTGTATACCCAGGATTTTGTCCAGTAGGCCAGAGACAAAAGGCCTCAGTGGGTCTGTAACATGTCAGCTAACAGCTCTTTGACCCTGGCAGCCCAGATGTCATTACTTTCCATGTCTAGTAGCTCATCCTTTTATCTGTCTCTAGCTCTGCAATCTCCTCTTCCTGGCAGAGAGGAATGTAAGATACTGAAAGATTCACTCCTCCAGATTGAGGTACTTCTGTAGATGGGGCCTAGGCAGGCCTGGGTTGCTAATGACACAATGTCCGTAATGCTTCTGTCCACTATGGACCCCTCCCTGTGCCCAGATGCCCACCGACTGGCTCCAAGCCACTGGGTTCAGTTAGTTTGCAGACTCCACTTTGCATAACTCACACTGAGGGCTGCGTCAGCATTCTTGTTTATTTTCCAGTTCAGTGGATTAGTGTTTTCAGCATTAGGGTCTTACATGAAGCTCTTGTGGAAAATTAAGAGCAAGAGCAATGGCCTGAGAATCTGAGAGTCTGTGTTTGAGAAACTGTAGAACCCCTAGTTAATATCGTCAAAGGAGGCATCAATTTTCGGCGTTGGAATTTTACTTTGCAAGCCTGTGGTGTCTAGTAGGAGCAATGACCCTGTTCTAGGGTTACTTCTTTCACCCCTTGTAATAATGTATATGCATATATGTTAAGAAGCTTCTGTAGTGGTGGATTTGCATTTGGCATTTTTTTTATATTTCTGTATGTGTATGAATGTACTGTCTGCATGCAGGTTTGTGCACCCGTGTCGTGCAATGCCGCGGAGGTCAGAAGCGGGTCTCGGATTCCCCTGGAACTGGAGTTCTCCTGGAATTGGAGTTTCAGACGGTTTAAAAGTCTTTGGTGTTAGCTATCCCGCCCTATATTCCCTCCTCTGCTCTACTCTCCCATTCACTGTCCCATTTCTTTTCTTTTCTTTATTTTTGGTCTTTTTAAGACAAGGTCTCCCTATAGTCTCAGCTGTCCTGGAACTCACTCTATAGAACAGGCTGGCCTTGAACTCACAGAGATCTGCCTGCCTCTGCCTCCCGAGTGCTGGGATAAAAGGCCTGCGCCACCACACCTGACTTCACTGTCCCATTTAACTCTTCCCCTTTCTGCCTTTAGATCACTGCATTCTACCTCTCTTCTCTTTCCAAAATGTTTATTAGTTTCTTGACCTTTCTGCTTTTTCAAACTGAAAACTGTGTCTCTAAGATTTCAATGCATCCCACTATGAGAGAGAATATGTGATGTTTGTCTTTCTGGGTCTCAGATACCTCAGGATGATTGTTTCCAGTTCCATTCATTTACCTGAAAATTTAAAAAAATTGTGTTTTAGGACATGAATAATATTCCATTGTATACCATACCTTCATTATCCTTTCATTAGTTCATGAACATCTAGGTTGTTTCCAATTTCTGGTGTTATAAAAAGGGCAGCAATAAACATAGAGAAATATAGATGAATATGGTATTTCTGTAGTAGGGTATAGAGTAAGCTGTTAACAGGGTATCACTCTTATACAATAGATGGTGAATAACACATAAATACATGCAAATATATTTTATGAAATTCACAAAAAATCAATTAAAAATTAATTTAAAAATTAAAAAAATAAAAGTAGGATAAAGGAATTTATGACCACTAAGCCAGCTCTATGGAGAATACTAAAAGGAATACATCAGACTTAAAGGATAAACACATTTAAAAAGCCAAAGGGAAAAATGGACAATACTATGGAAGTTAAAAGAGGATTAAAAGAAAACAACAAAATCAAAAAATGACAGGAATTAATACACACATTTTAATGATAACTGAATATTAGTGGTGTCAATTAACCAATCAAAAGACACAGACTAGCATATTGGATTAGGAAACAAGACCCTTCTTTTTACTATTACAGGAAACTTCTTACTACGGAAGGCAAAGGCTATCAGGGTAAAGGATAGAGAAAACTTTTTCCAAGCAAATGGAACCAGGAAACAAGCAGGAATATGTAACAAAATATATTTCAAATCAAAACTAGTCAAGAGAGATAAAGGCCACTTTGTGCTGATTAAAGAAACAACCAATAAGCCTAGCATGGTGGCACACTGGGGAGGCAGAGGCCAGTGGATCTCTGTGAGTTCAAGGCCAGCCTGGTCTACATAATGAGTTCCAGGACAGCTGTGGCTACAGGGAGATCTGTCTCAAAAAAGACCAAAAGAAAAAAAAGAAACAACCAATGAAGAAGACATTATAATTTTAAACATAAACATAGGTGCTCCTACCTTCATAAAATGATTTCTAATAGATATATAGCCAGAAAATTATCTCAGCATGGTAATACCAGGTAACTTCAATATCCACTCCTACCAATTGATCATTTACACAAAAACTTAAGAGAGAAAGCTTGGAGTTAAGTTATAAAATCAAAGAGACTTGATACATGTTTATGAACAGTCCACCTACATACTGAGAACAGTATCCATTATTCTAAGCAACTCATGGAACTTTATTTAAAGTAAATCACATATTAGGGCACAAAGAAAGTCTCAACAGGCTAGAGATATGGCTGAATGATTAAGAACACTTATTACTCTTCCAGAGGATCCAATTTCAGTTCCTAGCACCCACATTGGGCAGGTCACTACCTCTTATAACTTCAGCTCTATACCTAGTAGACACCCTAAGGCACCTACACACATGTGGCATACATCCATATAAATTCACACATGTGGATGTACATACACACACAGTGTCAACAAATATAGACAAAATAGAATAAAACCAGAAATAAACACCATGAAAAACTATAGAGAACACACAAAGGAACCAAACTCACTCCTTCCAAGGCTGGAGGAACACTGCAGAAGAGTAGGTGGAAAGAATGCAAAAACCAGTAAAAGGTGATGATGACCCTGAAATGCTGTCTTTCATGCATGACATGGCCATTGCACTCAAAAACTCAGAACAGCTCTGGTCGCNGAAAACAACAAAATCAAAAAATGACAGGAATTAATACACACATTTTAATGATAACTGAATATTAGTGGTGTCAATTAACCAATCAAAAGACACAGACTAGCATATTGGATTAGGAAACAAGACCCTTCTTTTTACTATTACAGGAAACTTCTTACTACGGAAGGCAAAGGCTATCAGGGTAAAGGATAGAGAAAACTTTTTCCAAGCAAATGGAACCAGGAAACAAGCAGGAATATGTAACAAAATATATTTCAAATCAAAACTAGTCAAGAGAGATAAAGGCCACTTTGTGCTGATTAAAGAAACAACCAATAAGCCTAGCATGGTGGCACACTGGGGAGGCAGAGGCCAGTGGATCTCTGTGAGTTCAAGGCCAGCCTGGTCTACATAATGAGTTCCAGGACAGCTGTGGCTACAGGGAGATCTGTCTCAAAAAAGACCAAAAGAAAAAAAAGAAACAACCAATGAAGAAGACATTATAATTTTAAACATAAACATAGGTGCTCCTACCTTCATAAAATGATTTCTAATAGATATATAGCCAGAAAATTATCTCAGCATGGTAATACCAGGTAACTTCAATATCCACTCCTACCAATTGATCATTTACACAAAAACTTAAGAGAGAAAGCTTGGAGTTAAGTTATAAAATCAAAGAGACTTGATACATGTTTATGAACAGTCCACCTACATATTGAGAACAGTATCCATTATTCTAAGCAACTCATGGAACTTTATTTAAAGTAAATCACATATTAGGGCACAAAGAAAGTCTCAACAGGCTAGAGATATGGCTGAATGATTAAGAACACTTATTACTCTTCCAGAGGATCCAATTTCAGTTCCTAGCACCCACATTGGGCAGGTCACTACCTCTTATAACTTCAGCTCTATACCTAGTAGACACCCTAAGGCACCTACACACATGTGGCATACATCCATATAAATTCACACATGTGGATGTACATACAAACACAGTGTCAACAAATATAGAAAAAATAGAATAAAACCAGAAATAAACACCATGAAAAACTATAGAGAACACACAAAGGAACCAAACTCACTCCTTCCAAGGCTGGAGGAACACTGCAGAAGAGTAGGTGGAAAGAATGCAAAAACCAGTAAAAGGTGATGATGACCCTGAAATGCTGTCTTTCATGCATGACATGGCCATTGCACTCAAAAACTCAGAACAGCTCTGGTCACCTGCAAAGGGCTGGTACAAGACTGAACCCATCAGCATTCGAGCATGGATGAAGGAAGGGCTCATGAGCCCCAGTACAGGATGAGAGAGCTATTGGCAGTTGGCTGTGGGGATGGGGATGGAACAACTAGTGAGTTACTCATGCTCCAGAGGAGGTTACACATCCTTGCTCATACAGACAGATCTGGTTACATGGAGTGGAATATAAACACAACAAAAAGAAGAAAAGGGCAGTAGTGGGAGGGGGACTTGTCAGGAAGAGGATATATTGCTGGGGTGATAAAAGGGGTGGTATGGCATGACCACAATATATTATAGACATGTATGAAATCATCATACACCCTTACCTCCCTCAGCTGTTGGAAAATTGTTCTGTTTCTAGAAGATTTTCAAGATAAACTTCAGAAATTTTTATCTCAATTCCCATCTGAATTATTTGGAGAATATGACTAATCCTGTTGGTGGACCTTGTTTTAAGATCATCATTCCAATGTGATGGATTGAACCAAATACACTTCCTCCAACAATCAGTGAGATTTTGATTCTTCATTATTATTATTAAGCAGCATAAAAAAGAAGCTGATCATAGATAGTTCATTGCTCACATAACTGAACTCATATCTTTAGTTCAAAGGATAGGGAAAGAGTTCCATATATACTGATAGATTTTTAAGTAACTGGTAATTAACTGATTTGCATTTTTAACATGTATGATCTTTATTTAAATATTTTAACTTAATTTTAACACATGCCAGTATTATTTGATAGCTGCATGACACTATATAGAAATAGCAATATGCCACCGGGCGTGGTAGCACATGCCACCATGCCTTTAATCCTAGCACTTGGGAGGCAGAAAGCAGGTGGATCTTTGTGAGTTCAAGGCTAGCATGGTCTACAGAGTGAGTTCCCAGGACAGCTGGGACTACAGGATGACCCTGTCGCAAAACGACCATAAAAAAAAAAAAAAAAAAAGAAACGGAAAGGACAAAGAACGAACATCGGCAATATGCCGAAATTTGCATATCAGTTTCCTAATTGTTGGGATAATTTTAAAAACATACAATGTATATATCTTCTACATGTATTGAACTTGGCCAGCACACAGATACTTTGTAAAGAGGAATGATAACAGGTAAAAATTGTAAAGTAAATAAAGTATAAAACACCAAGACTCCATATTTCTATTTAGATCATTATACTAGTGGAAACTGTCATTCTTTTCTAACTTAAGACCATTTTCATTCGTTTAGATTTCAGGAGAAAGTTTCAATAGTAAACTATGACTGAGACTGGTTGATTTCAGCCCTCAACACTTTAGTGGCTACCGTCACCAATCCCCCAGCCCTCTAGGGGACAGCTATGGAGGAGGGAGCAACTTGCACTTCTGACATGAGTTGCTGCTCAATGGTCAGCACTGTTTGAAATATAGTCTCTTGGGGCTGGAGAGAAGTATGATGGCCCTAGCGGTTAAGAGCGCCCAACCGCTCTACATAGACCCAGGTTCGATCCCCAGCACCCAATGGCGGCGAGAACAGTCTGAAACTCCAATTCCAGGCGAACTCCCATTTCCAGGGGAATCTGACCACCCTTCTTCTGATCTCCGCGGCATTGCACGGACACGGGTACCACAAACTTGCATGCAGACAGCACCTTCATACACTTCCAGAATTAAATAAATGCCGGGCGTGGTGGTGCACACCTTTAAGCCTTTAATCCGAGCACTTGGAGGCAGAGGGCACGTGGATCTCTGTGATTTGAGGGCCCGCCTGGTCTACAGAGTGAGTTCCAGGACAGCAGAGAAGCTACAGGAAACCTCTCGTCTCAAAAAAAAAAAAAAAAAAAGAAAAGAAAAGAAATATAGTCTCTTTGTTGTTTACAACTATTTATGCCAGGTTATCTTCTCATAAGTTTCCAGATTTTCCTGATCTGCTTCCAATCCTGCAATGAGAGCACTGGTATTACAGATGTGCATACTGGATACATGTGCTCTCTGGGGCTAGAACTCAGATCCTCAGACTTGTGCAGAAAGCACTTTGCCTACTGAGCCATCTCCTCAACTCTATATATTTTTGATGTTGAAAAATAATTATAAGCATGTGAAAAATTCTAGAAAACCATTATGTATGTGCAAGGGCATATTCAAGCCAGGAAAAAAACACTGAAGACCATAATATTTCACTGCAACCTAATCCTTAGCAGTGTGACATTCCACAACCATGAAATCCTGGGGAAGGATAATCCATTTTTTCACAATTTCCACATGTAAGCCTCAAATTCTTCTTTCAGCAAAGCCTTAAGGCATATAACAAAATGATAATTGATAGAACATTCAAAGAAATAAAATAAATAGAAAATTTATCTGAGGAAACACTATTTGGATTTTGCTTGATGAAGAATTTACTTTTATTGATTTTTTTTCATGCATTTCATACACTCATCTGGATCATATTTAGACACTCTCCCCTATCTGCACGGCAGTTTTCATGCATTCTCTTATGTATGTTAAGGCCTATCAACCAACAGTGTCTCTTGGAATGAATTAATCTACTGGAGCCTGACTAGCATCACTCCCTTAAGACCAACTCTCCTTTCAGTAGTTCTCAGTTGCCAATACTTTCTCAGCTAAGTTTGGGGATTCTTATCCATTCCCCCATTTTGTTCTGGGGTTTTGGCTAGTTTCAACTAGCATGAATCTTGTGCATGCTGTCACCAGTGCGATAAGTTCATATGAGTCACTTCCCAGCTGTCCAGAAAACTGTTTCCTTGTGGTCTTCCACCATCTTTGACTCTTACTGTCCTCTCTTCCACAATGGTCCCTAACCCCTGGGTGGCAGAACTTTACAATAGATGCCCTAATCAGGTGCATGTGCTCTGTAGTCCCATTCTCTGTTCTTTGGCCAATTGTGGTTTTCTGGATTAATCACCATCTGTTGTGTGAGGCATCTTTGCTGGTGGCTGTTGAGAGATGCATTCATATTCTTTCTGCCTCTTGTTCTGCTATGTTCCCTGAGTCATAGGTACAGAAGTTGCATTGTAGATGTGTCACTTAGCCCTAGGCTTCTCACAGACACTTATTCTCTATATTTGGCCAGTTCTCAAACTCTGTAATAGTCTCCATCTTTTTAAAAAAGAAGTTTTTCTGATGAATGGTAAGAAGTACACCTCTCTGTAAATACAAAGATACACATTTAGAATCCAGTAAGAAATTCTATTGGTTTAAGGATGTGACAAAAGTAAATTTTTTCCCTAGGATCTATGACCTCTCCAGAAATGTGTATTTGGCTATGTTTATGGTGCCACACATGAGTTCTCTCATTTTAGAAGGCCTTAATTCAATTAGTCAGCTGTTGATTACCCCCAAGATACAAGTGCCACCACTACACCAATAGCAAAATTTTGCTGGTCCAGTCATTTTTTATTAGACTTACAGCTAGGTAGGATAATTTGTTTTCTGTCTTGGAAGCTTACATGATATCCTGTGATATGATACTATGAGAGCTAGTCTTCAGGGAGGAAGCTTCCAGTTCAGATCCAGCTCTATTGCTCCAATTTCTTTGTCTGAAGTATGTCTTGCCTTCAAATTATAGAAGGCAATCAATGGTTGTGGCAATAATGTATATTATTTTGGGAGTCTCTTGAACTACCCTGACCAAAAAATCATTGGAAGATTTCTCCTGCCCGACACTGTGTTCTTTTGTTGTACATCTTCACATGCATGTCTATGTATTTTGTTTGTGTATTTTTCAGTAGGCCTTTACAGTAATACATTTCCCTTTGTTTTTTTCACACCTCCTAAGCATTATTTGTTTCTCCTCTCCCTCCCCCTGTATAATCCTTCCTCATCTCCGCCCCCTCCCCTTGATAACACCTCTTTCTCTCTATCCTCTTCTCTCCAGATTCTCTTCCTTTACCTCTATGATTCATTTCCATTTTTCTGGCTCCTGTAGTAATATTAGAATATATATATTAAAATGTAAGGATTTGGAGCTAGGATTCACAAATGAGAGAGAACACATATCACCTGTTTTTCAGGGTCTGCGTTACTTCAGTTAGTATAACAGTTTCCAATTCCATCTATTTACCTGAAAATTTCATGATTTCATTTTACTTTACTCCTGAGTAGAACTCCATTGTGTAAATGTACCACAGGTTCATTATTCATTCATCAGCTGAAGGACATTTAAATTGTCTCCATTTCTTGGATATTGTGAAAAGAGCAGCAATAAACATGGCTGTGCAAGTATCTTTGCAGTAGGATGAATCACTTAGGTACATGCCAAGGAGTGGTGTAACTGAATCATATGGTAGATCTCTTTCAGATTTTTTTTTACTTTTAATGAACATTTATTTCCAATATAGCTAACATTAACAGAGCTCTACATTTATAAGAATATTTAATACATATATGTATATATAATCTTTGGTCCGTTGCATACAATATTTCAAGTTAAGTATAATATTTCTTTTTTAATATAATACTTTTATTGATGTTTTGCATTTCAGACATCATTTTTCAGTTCAATTTACACATATTCCCCTTTCCCTCCCCCCCACCCCAGCTCATGCATTCTGCCATACATATCCTGCATCTTTCTTGCAGTCTTTTAAAAGTTTTTCTTTGCAAAGGTTTATTGTTTTGGGTAGAATTTATATCAGTCCATTTTTTGACCCAGTTCTTATGTTGTTGTGGTTCCCTCCCAATTGTATTGCTCCAAAATATGCCTATATAAATGTCATATATGTACCAGAATTATGTCCTCCAGGAATAAACTGTATGTTAACTCGGATATATGTTTATGAGTTCACATTTTTCCCTTTAATTTTATATTACTTTAAAATGTGAATATATACCTTCCACCCATATATATTCATCATCATGTCTGAAAATAAGTGGTAAGTTAATTCTAGGTTTCATTAAGAGATTCACATTATAACATCACAGTTGCTTTCAGATAGAGAGAAATATAACAATAATGTTGCTCAACTTGCCTTTCAATTGAGGGATTTGATACTAGCATCTACAAATGAGGGAAACTATTCCCTGTTTGTTTTCGGGGGACCATGTTACTAATTCACTTAGCATAATGGCTTTGAGTTCCATCCATTTACCTGCAAAGTTCATGATATCATCTGTCTTTACTGCTGCATAGAACTCCATTGTGTAGATGTACCACATCTTCTTTATCCGCTCATTGGTTGAGGGACACTTGCCTTGCTTCCAGCCCTTTGCTATTGAGAAGAGAGCTGCATACTTTTTAACCAAATTAACATGCAGATTCAATGTAATCCCAATTAAAATTCCCATTAATAATTAAGGAAATGCAAAATAAAACCACTCTCAGATATCATCTCATTCCAATACAACTGACTAGGATCAAACAAACAAAAGACACCAAACACTGGAGAGGTTGTGGGGAAAGGGGAACACTCATCCATGTTGGATGGGAATGTAAACTTGTACATCCATTATGGAAAGCAGTGTGGAGAACCCTTAAAATACTCAAAATGAGCCTACCACCTGACATCACTCCTGGGTATATACCCACAAGACTCATCTTACTGCAAATATACATGCACATCTATGCTTATTGCAGCACTCTTCACAATAATGAAGAGCTGGAACCAACCCAAAGTGAGACCTCGTTAAACTCAAAAGCTTCTACACCTAAACTCAGGGAACACAAAGGAACAAGGTGTAGAAAAAATAATGCATCTCTCAACCAGTAAAGCTTCCTTGTGCAGCAAGGAACGATTAACCCAGAAAGGCACAAGACAAACTGCAGACATGAAACTGCAGAATGCTTATTCATGAATAGGACACTTATATCAAACCTCTGCCATCCAAGGCTCAGAGATCATTGTGGAAGAGGGGGCGGGAAGACTAAGATCTAGAAATGTTGGATGACCACAAACAACAGTAGATGGTAATTAACAGGGAAAACTACAACTACCCAGCCTGCAGGTAATTGAACCATGAGTAAGTAGGATACCTATATCAAACCTCTGCCACCCAAGGCTCAGGGATCATTGCAAAAGAAGGGGCAGAAAGATTCTAAAAGCCAGAGGTGGTGGATGACCACAAGGAAACAGGACTTTCCCATTAACTGGGAAGTTACTTGTAGCAATGGAAAGAGCATGGACGAGATCCATGTAAGCTCAAACCAGACAAAATCCCGACAAGAAGTGGAGAAGTTGTTAAGAAACCCAAACTTTAGCTGAGGACCAGTAACAACTGAGAGAAGGTTGGTTTCTTTTAATGGTGTGACACTAGATGAGCCCCAGTGGATGGACACACACTGAAGGACATTTGAGGATACAAACTTGTCTTGATGGGCCTTAAGATACATGATAGAGTACATGAGATGAGGTGGGTGGGCTGTAAGTGGGGCAAAGATAGGGGAGGGAGTCTAAATATGATCAAAATGTATAAAATTCGCAAAGATTCAATTAAAAAATTTAAAAGAAACTACAAAATGGTAGGGAGTGCATCTGGGAAGAGTTAGGGGAAGAAGAATATGGGGCTGAATATTATCAAAATACACTAAGAAATTCTCAAAGAATTAATAGAATATCATAAACAAAAAGAAAGAACACTCCCAGACAGAAGCTGTCCCTTTCCCTTATGGAGCAAGCTCTAAAATGAGAAGCATGGGACAAAAGTAAGAAGCATTTCATTCTCTTTATCAAACTAAATTTGTAACTTTTTGGCTTTTTCATGGGTTTGCTTTTGCTTTACTTCCTGCCTTGCTTCTTTTCATATATCTGGGGCAGTGAGCCTGTATTAAATACTCTTAGTGCTGCAGCTTGAATGTGAAATGTCCCTACAGGGTCCTGTGTTTAACACTTGGTCTCCAACTGGTAGCACTAGTTTGGAAGGTCAGAGAGGGGCTGGGGAGTGGTAGAGCTTTTATAGAATACCCGTCCCTGCTGTGCACTCCTAGTTCCTGACTGCTGTCTCACACTCCTGCTGCCCTGCTTTCCCTGCCATGATAGACTGTGGCTCTTCTTACACTGTAATCCAAAATAAGCCTTTTCTACTTTAAGTTGCTTTTTGTCAGGTATTTGGTCACAGCAATGAGAAAAATAAAAACACTCAGTAACCAATTTTCTTCCTTTTATTTTAATTGCACTGTTATTAGATTATTATTCCTATATTAATTTGGGGGGTCTGTTGTAAGACAGGATTTCCCTTTAGTCCCAGCAGGCCAGGAGCTCACTATGTGAACCATGCAGGCCTTGAACTCAGAGATCCACCTGCCTCTGGCTCCTGAGTGCTGGGATTAAAGCCGTGCACTACCATTCCTGGCATTCCTATATTAATTTTTAACATGTTAATTTATGCAACATTATTTTTCACATTGCTTATATTTATATTGTAATTTATTCATCTTTTGGGATGATACTCCTTTTTAATTTATACATTAATTTTTAAAATAAAATTTATTATGTGTGTGGGTGGGGGGTATGATGTTTTGGTGTTATGTGCATGTGTTAAGGCATGCACATGCCTCAGTGTGTGTGTGGAAGTTAGAGGACACAGGTTTTTGTATTAGATTGCCTCATTACCTTATGATTAAACTTTTGAGTTCAATAAGGTCCCACTTGTCAATTGTTGACCTTATTTCCTGTGCAGCTGCTGTCTGATTTAGGAAGTCTTTTCCTACACCTATGCCTTGTAAGTTGCTGCCAACTTTTCCTTCTATCACTTTCAGAGTTTTGGGTTTCACATTGAGGTCTTTGATCCATTTGGAGTTGATTTTTATACAGAGTGAGAGGTAGGGGTTTAATTTTATTCTTCTACAAGTGGTGATCCAGTTTTGCCAACACCATTTGCTGAAGATGCTGTCTTTCCTCCATTGAGTCTTTTTGGCCCCCTTGTCAAATATAAGGTGGCTGAAATTTTATGTGCTCAAGTTTGGATCTTCAGTTTTGTTCCATTGGTCTACAGATCTGTTTTGTGCAGTACCAGGCTGTTTTTATGACTATAGCCCTGTAGTATAGTTTGATGTCTGGTATAGAAATCGCCCCTGTATTGGTCTTTTCACTCAGGGTTGCTTTGGCTATTTGGGGTCTTTTGTTGTTCCACATGAATTTAAGATTTTTTTCCAAGTCTGTGAAGAATGACCTTGGGATTTTAATTAGGACTGCATTGAATCTATATATTAATTTGGGTAGAATGGACATTTTTACTATATTAATTTTTCCAATCCATGAGCACGGGAGGTCTTTTCATCTTCTGATGTCTTCTTAAATCTCCTTCTTTATGGTTTTATAGTTTTTGTGGTAGAGATCTTTGGTGGTTTGGGTTAGGTTTATTCCTAGGTATTTTATTGTTTTTGAGGCTATTGTGAGTGGGAAGGTCTCCTTATATTCCTTCTTCAGTTGCTTGTTCTTGGTGTAAAGAAAGGCTACTGATTTTTCTAGATTAATTTTGCATCCTACCACTTTACTGAAACTTTTAATCAATTCTAGGAGCTTTCTGGTGGAGTTTTTAGCATCCCTTAGGTAAAACTATCGTATTGTCTGCAAAAAGGGATAGTTTTACTTCCTCTTTTCCAATTAGTATTCCTTTAATTTCCTTTTCTTGCCTTATTGCCCTAGCCAGTGTTTCAAGCACTGTATTGAAGAGGAGTGGTGACAAGGGGCAGCCTTGCTGTGTTCCAACCTTTATGGGGAATACTTCTAACTTTTCTCTATTTAGGATGATGCTGGCTGTGAGTTTCTTATCTATGGCTTTGATTATGTTGAAGGACAATCCTTCCAGTCCAATTCCCTCTAATACTTTAATCATGAAGGGATGCTACATTTTGTCAAAGGCCTTTTCTGCATAGGTTTCTACTTCTGCATTTCTGATTTTTTTCTTGGTCATTTCGAGACAGGGTTTCCCTGTAGTCCCAGCTGGCCTGGAACTCACTCTGTAGAACAGACTGGTCTTGAACTCACAAAGATCTGCCTGCCTCTCCCTCCCAAGTGCTAGGATTAAAGGCGTGCACCACCACACCCAGCTGCATATCTGTTTTTATTAAATTTTTCTTTCAAGGTGCCTGGGGGTACCTCTGTCCTTTGAATTGCTTCAAGTATTCTCTGAAGGGTTGGTTTACCAAACATGTATTCTTTTTTTTTTTTTTTTTTTTTGGTCTTTTCAAGACAGGGTCTCCCTGTATCTCCAGCTGTCCTGGAACTCACTCTGTAGACCAAGCTGGCCTTGAACTCATAAAGATCCTCCTGCCTCTGCCTCCCAAGTGCTAAGATTAAAGGCGTGCACCACCACACCAGGCCCAAACATGTATTCTTTCATCTTGTTTATGTCATGGAAGATTTTTCCCTTTCCTTCAACTAGAATTGACACTTTTGCTGGGTATATTAACCTGGGTTGGCATTTATTGTCATTTAGCCCTAGGAATGCTTTGGCCCATGCTCTTCTTGCTTTCATAGTTTGTGCTGAAAAGTCAGCTGTAATTCTGATAGGTTTGTTTTTTCCTTATATGCAACTAGTTGTTTTTCTCTTGTGGCTTTCAGAATCTTGTCTTTGTTTTGGGTGTCTAGCATTTTAACTATGACATGGCAGGGTGAGTTTCTTTTCTGGGTCTAGTGTATTTGATGTTCTACTTGCTGCTTGCATATTTATGGGTTTGTCTTTTTTTAATTTGGGGGAAATTTTCCTCTATTATTTTGTTGACAATCTGATCAAAACCATTCTCTTGGGATTCTTCTCCTTCCTCTATCCCTATGATGTGGAGGTTTGATCTTTTCATAGTGTCCCACATTTCCTGGTTGTTCCACTCTTGTGTATTTTTAAATTTTTCATCATCTTTACTTGAGCTTTTTAATTGTTCTGTGTTGTCTTCTAGGTCTGATATTCTTTTTTTCTGCCTCCTCCATTCTGCTTCTGAGGCTTTTTCCTATTCTTTCCTTTTGATTGGATGATTGTTTGATTTCCTTTTTCATTTCTTCCTGTGTTTTCTTTACTATTCCCATTTCCTTTTGGGGCTTCTCAATCTTTTCTTGTAGCTCATTGGTTTCCTTTTTCATTTCAGCATGGGATCTTTTCAGTGTTTCCACTTCCTTCTGGAGTTTGTCATTTTGTCCCTCTAGCTCTTTCTGGAATCTGTCATTTTTCCTTTTAGTTCATTCCAAAGTTTGTTTTTGTCTCCATCTAGGTTTTTCTGAGTTTTTCATTCTCTCCCCCTTAGTTTTATGATTTCTTTGAATATATCTGTGATTGTCATTTTGGGATCTGTGTCCTTGGCTACCTCTAGAGATCCCATTGTAGGAGTCCTCCACTGGCCCTGTACAGTTTGGTGTGGAGTTATTCTGTGCTTTTCCCACATTGTTCTTTCGCTGTGCTCTCTCGGGATGTGGTTAGCCTTTTGGCTGTATTCTGATTCAAATCTTGAATGCTTCTTCACCTTGTTGAAGGATTGCTTTCCTTTATTCCTTCAGGTGTCTTTGTTGTATTCTCCTTATGAATGGAGTGTTGACTTGTCTAGGTTTTAGGCTTTCAATTTTGGTTATATATTGGAAGGTATAGTTCACTTTTCCCTTTCTGCCACACTGTCCCCAGTGGAGTCTGTGTGATTTGCTCACCAGACGGAGGCTCAGGCTTCAAGGAAGTTAGCCTCCTGGGGCGGAGTGTGCCCCTAGCCCTTTTTAAGGTCCTGGTTGTACTTTGCTGATTATTATCGTGTGCTCTGGTATTGCAGTCCTGGGACATGGTCTCTCTAAGTCCTTGCAGTTCCAGGAAATCTGGGTCATAAATTGGACATGGATGAGTTTCCTGGGAAGGTGCTTCCCACAAACTTTCCACCTGTCCTCCAAGCTTTGATTAAAGTACTACGATAATCCTACAAAAATATAAACCCATGGGACCAACTGCAACAGCAACAAAAGTTTTAACTAATAAAACAGTCCCTGGGAAAATCCAGCCCACAATTTTGACTAAGAATGGTCCAGTTTTCATTATAAGAAATAGACTTTAGATGCCCCTTAAATTACAGGGAACTAACTGAAATTGACACCATCTATTTCTAGGCAGACTTTAGAATATTGGTTAGGCTGGTATTATGAGGACCACGATATATGGCAAAAAGGAAACAGTTAACTGTCCAGGAGCAACTCTCTAGTTAAAGCAGGTCTGGTTCCCATGACTACCTTAACCACAAGAATACAGTTTAACCCTGAATTATTAGCTCCCAGAGCTACCTGAGGTCAGAGTGAACTTTCCTAGCCCTGTAAGAATGCTTCTCACCCCCTTAAGAGTCCATTATTCTTTAAGGGACTCTGCGCTATTAAACACAATCATTGTTTCATACAAAGGAGAAAATGTTAGAACCAGGTTAAAAAGAAACTAATCGAAAGGAAAGAATTCTTATAAGTTAAAAAGAAACCATACTCATATCTAAAGATTATCACAAGACAAAAAGCTAGCCAAGAAAGTATGTTACAAAACTTGGTAACTGCAGTCTCGCATCAAGGACACAAAAGCAACATAAATCTTTGATTTCCTATGAATAGTTCTATTGCTTTCAAAATGATTGATCTCAAAAGTTCTGTATAATCTTGCTAATTGTATGAATAAACAATGTGATCCTCTTGCCAACTTTTCTGTATAAAACTAATGCTTGGGGCTGGAGAGATGGCCTAGCGGTTGAGAGCGCCGACCGCTCTTGCAGAGGACCCGGGTTCAATCCCCAGCACCCACATGGCGGCCGAGAACCGTCTGAAACTCCAGTTCCAGGGGAATCTGAGACCCTCTTCTGACCTCCGCGGCATCGCACGACACGGGTGCACACACCTGCACGCAGACAGTACATTCATACACATACTGAAATAAATAAAAAAAATTAAAAAAAAAAACTAATGCTTATGAAAAAATAAAGTGCACTCAGACTCAAGCCTTTTGGTGTCTGTGTGTCATTTCTCGCTGAATCCCTGCCCACCTACTCTTCTCCCTGTTCCCGTCGGACTGATTGCTCCCGGCTCCACTGGTCCATCACAGGGATCTGTTCTGCAAGAGCTGGGTGGGTAGCAACCTGATGACACCTTTTGAACACTGTATTCCCTCTGCTGCCAGCCACTCTCTCCTGAGTTCCAGTTGGGGGTTTCAGTTGGGGGGTTGGGCTGCTTATTTAGCCCGCACGTCGGTACCCTCTGCCCCCAGCTGTTCAGGCAGCAGTCTGTGTTCGAACCTCAGCTCATAGCAAACAGAGCCCTCTGGATGGACGCGCCGGTCCACAGGACTGCCAGTCCACACACTCCACCCCCAGCTGCTCGGGCAGCATGTAATCCACCCCTAACTGCTTGGGCAGCAGTCTGTGTTCGAACCTCAGCTCCTGTATATGGCTTTGATTATGTTGAGGAATGTTCCCTCCAAACCAATTCCCTCTAGGAGTTTAAGCATAAAGGGATGCTGGAGTTTGTCAAAGCATTTTCTGCATCAATTGAGATGATCGTGTGGCTTTGTCCTTGTCAGTCCACTATGTGTTTTATGATATTTATTGATTTCATTATGTTGAACCATCCGCATCTCTGGTATGAATACAACTTGGTCAGGGGTGGTTTATCTTTTTGATGGGGTCTGTCTGAGGGTTTGCAAGTATTTTGTTGCGAAAATGTTTGCATGTGTGTTCATAATGAAATGGTTTTTATTTTCCTTTTCGATTGTTTTTCATTTACCTGGTTTTGGTATTTGAAGTGATGTGGTTTAATAAGAGAATTTGGGACGATTTCCTTTACATGTATCCTCTGAACAATTTGAGTAATGGTTGGTAAAGTCTTTTTGTGAAATGTTTATAGAATCTTGCTGATGAAACCATCTGGGTTGGACTTTTTGAGTGGGAGATTTCGTTAGTACTCTTAATTTTCATCATATATTATGGGACTGTTTAAGCTTGTCAATCTCTTCTTGTAGAAGCTTGTTATTCCCCCCCCCCCCCCCAGGATTCAATATTCGTGCATTTCTTCTAGGTTTCAAACTTGATAGATATAGGTTTTTGTAGTATTCCCTTACGATTTGTCTGGATCTTTTCATTATTGGTTGTGATGTTTTCCAATTTCATTCATCACAAATTTCTATTGATTTGGAGTTGTTTTTCCTTTGGTTAATTAGCTAGATGTCGGTCGTATCTTGTTTATTCTTTTTCCCCCCCCACTTAAAATTTTTTTTTTTTTTTTTTTTTTTTTTTTTTTGGATTCATTCATTTTTTTTGGATGGTTTTCCTTTGTTTCTATTTTCATTGATGTGCTGCCGCTGATTTTTGTATTTCTTCCTGTCCTGTGCATTTAGGGTTCATTTGTGTTGTACTCTCAAGTGTTTTATCTGCAGTGTTAATATACTGTGGCTTGTTTTGTTTTCTATGTAGGCACTCAGGGCTATAACGTCCCTCTTAAGACTGCTTGTAAAGTATCCCACAGGTTTTTTTGTTGTGTAGTATTATCATTGTCATTATGTTCCAGGAATGTTTTTTATTCTTTCTTTTATTTCTCCTTGACCCAATTCATTATTCAGGAGAGTATGGTTGTTTAGGCTCCCTGTGTTCTTGTAGAATAGTAGGGCTTATATCCTGGTGGTTGGATTTGAGCTATATTAAACTGTTGTCTGAGAGAATGCATGAAATGATTTCACAATGCTTTTTGTATTTGTGGAGGTTTTGTTCTGTGTCCCAGATGTGTGGTCGATTTTGGAGAAGTTCCATGCGTGCGGAGTAGCAAGTGTATTTTTCCTGGTATTTGGGGGAATATTCCGGCAGATGTGTGTGTGACATCCTTTGGTGTATCCTATCATTCAGTTTGATGCCTCTCTGTTTTTTATTCGTTGGTTGTCTGTCCAAAGGATTTAGTGGGGTATTGAAGTCCCCCTACTAGGGAGTGTGCTTGGGTTAATGTGTGCCTTGAGGTCCTGGAGAATTGGGTCAACAACGAGAATTGTCTGTTATTAGAATGTTTGGTGGCAACCAGAATTTGGTGCATATATAGATTCAGGTTGTGAAATCTTCATGGTCAATTGTTCCTTTGATATAAAGATGTAAAGGCCCTCTGTTCTCTTCTGATTTCTTTTACTTTTTAATACTGTTTTTGTCTGATATTAAAATAGCAACACAGCAACACTTTGCTTTCTTTTTGGTACCAGTTGCTGGGAATATTTTTCCATCTCTTCAACTTAAGTGGGTGCCTATCCTTGAGAGTGAGATGGGTTTTCTTGCAAACAGCATATAGATGGGTTTTTGTTTCCTAATCCAATCCCCCAATCTATGTCTTTAATGATTGGGTAGTTTTTAGGCCATTCAAATTCAGGTATAATTGGAAAGATGCATGTTGATCTTCCTTTCATCAAACTTATTATCATTCCATTTTTAGTCCCAGTTTCTACTTCTGCAGTTATGTTTTTATTAATTTCTATTTCTAGGTGCTTGGGGATAGTTGCTCCTCTCTTCTGTCCTTTGAATTGCTTCAAGTATTCTCTGAAGGATTGGTTTTCTGGACATGTATTTTATCATCTTGTTTATGTCATAGAAGATTTTTCTCTCCTTCAACTATAATTGACATTTTTGCTGGGTATAGTAACCTGGGTAGGCATCTATAGTCTTTTAACCCTGGGAATGCTTTACTCCACTTTCTTCTTGCTTGCATAGCTTGCACTGAGAACTCAGTTGTAATTCTGATGGGTTTCCCCTTATATGTAACTTGCTGTTTTTCTCTTGTGGCTTTCACAATTTTGTCTTTGTTTTGGCGTCAATCGTTTTAACTATGATATGGCGAGGGGAGTTTTCTGTTTGGAGTTCTATGTGTTTCTTGTATTTGTATGGGTTTGTCTTTTTTAGTTTGGGGAAATTTTCATCTATTATTCTGTTGAAGATCTGACTAATACCATTCTCTTGGGATTCCTCTCCTTCCTCTATCCCTATGATGTGGAGGTTTGATCTTTTCATAGTGTCCCATATTTCCTGGTTGTTCCACTTTTGCATATTGTTAAGTTTTTCATAATCTTTACTTGAGCTTTTTAGTTGTTCTGTGTTATCTTCCAGGTCTGATATTCTTTGTTCTGCTTCCTCTGTTCTACTTCTGAGGCCTTTTCCATTCCTTTCCTCTTGATTGGATGAGTGTTCTATTTCCTTTTTCATTTTATCCTGTGATTTCTTTAGTATTTTCACTTCCTTGTGGTCCTTACTTTGCTGGCTGGCTTCCCTTTTCAGTGTTTCCACTTCCTTCCGGAGTTTCTCATTTTCTCATTCTAGTTCCTTCTGGGGTTTGTCATTCTCTCCCTTTAGTTCTTCGTGAAGTTTGTCATTGTCTCCCTCTAGGTCCTTCTTGAGTTTTTCATTCTCTCTCCTTAGTTCTCTGACTTGTTCTTTATATTTTTTGATTTCTCTGAACAGGTCTACAATTGCTCCTCTAAGATCTGTGTCCTGAGTCACCCCCAGGAGGATCCTACTGTAGGAATCTCCCACAGGGTTGGTAGAGGTTTGTGTGGAATTATCCTGCACTTTTCCCATGTTGTCCTNTTTTTCTTTCTCCTTCAAGTATAATTGACATTTTTGCCAGGTATAGTAATCTGGGTTGGCATCTATAGTTGTTTAGTATGGAATACTTTTGTCCAAGTTATTCTGGTTTTCATCATTTACACTGAAAAGTTAGCTGTAGTTCTGATGGGTTTTCCTTTATATGTATGTGGTGGTTTGAATGAGAATGTCCCCCATAGGCTTCAAGTATTCAGACATTTTGTACCCAGTTGGTGGTGCTGTTTTGGTGATCTTAGTAGATGTGGCCATGCTGGAGGAAGTAAGTTACTGGGGGTGGGCTTAGTGAGTTCAACAAGCCTTCCAGGCTCCATTTGCTCTCTCTGCTTCCTGTGCTCATTGGAAGATGTGAACCTCAGCTTTCTGCTCCAGCTCCTGCCATCATGCTTCCTCGACACAATGGACTTTAATTCCATGGAGCCCCAATTGTAAGTTCAAATAAACTCTTCCTTTTATAAGTTCACTTGGTCGTGGTGGTTTTTTCACAGCAACAGAAAAGTGACTAATACAATGTAATTTGTTGTTTTTCTCTTTTAGCCTTCAGTAATTTGTCTTTGTTTTGGGTGTCTAGTATTTTAACTATGATATGATGTGGGCTATTCCTTTTTTGATCTTATCTGTTTGGTGTTCTATCTGCTTCTCGTATTTGTATGGGTTTGTCATTCTTCAGTTTGGGGAAATTTTGCTCTATTTTTCTGTTGAAGATCTGATCAATACCTTTGTCCTGGGATTCTTCTCCTTCCTCTATCCCTTTGATGTGGAGGATTGATCTTTTCATTGTGTCCTAGATTTCCCGATTGTTCCATTCTTGTGATTTTTTAAAACTTTCCTACTTTTTGTTTGAGCATTATAGTTCTTCCACCTTGTCTTCCAGTGTTGATATTCTACTTTCTGTTTCATCCAATCTGTTACTGAAGCTTTATTCCATCTTTTCCTCCTGATTGGATGAGTGAGCAATTTCCTTTTTTGCTTCATCCTGTGATTTCTTTAGTATTTCCAGTTCCCTTTGGAGTTTGTCATTCTCTCCTAGATCTTTGATTCACTGGTTGGTTTCCTGTTTCATTTCAGCCTGGGATCTTTTTCGATGTTTCCACTTCATTCCTGAGTTTGTCATTCTCTCCCTTCATTTCTTTGAGCATGTCTATTATTGTTCTTTTGAGATCTGTGTCTTGGGTTATCTCCAGGGAGAACTCATTGTAGGAGTCTTCTATAGCACTGGTAGATTTTGTTGAGGATTTATTATTTTCTTTTCTTTTGTGCTTTTGGCATGTGGATTTGATTTGTTGTTTGTAGTCTGATGAAAAATTCAAGTGCTTCTTTTGGTTGAAGGCCTGTTCCTCTAGGGTGGATGGTTTGCTCCCTCTTCTGTTACTTTGTGTTCCCAGTCACCTTCTCTGTTCCCACCAGGATGTCTGCAAGGGGGTGGGTGGTACTGGATTTTGCCTCCTCAATCCTGTTACCTCCAAGGTGACCTTACAGCGTTACCTGATCCAGTCTGGAAGTTGGATCAGCTCCAGAGACCCTGCACCTGAAACTAAGGGGCTTGGATGGTTTTGGCACCCTATACTGGAAGTGAGTAGGCTTGGATGATCCTGGAACCTGCCCTGTGCTGGAAATGAGTGGGCTGGAAGGTCCTGGAACCTCCCCTGTGCTGGAAGTGACTGGGATCGGATGGTCCTGGGACACTGGGCTGGAAGTAACAGAGTTCTGATGGTCTTGGAACCCTGCTCTGGAGGAGCAGGGGCCAGCAAGGTCTTGGAACACACCTGCTGAGAGGTCCACCCTGTCATTCCCCTGTACTGGAAGCAAAGGTGCTAGGATGGTCCTAATTTATTCAATTTAAATTAGTACCTTCTTAGCATCTGTTACACACAGAGCTACCTCCAAAAATAGGGTTTAGACGGATGCATAGTAACAGTATTTTAAGTGATGCTATTAGTATGTGGTCCAATGTTCTATCATGTTCTGTATTAACAGAAAAGATTTAGAGTAAGAAAGAGAGCATCACAGGTTTATAACTTTAGAAGTTCCAGCTATTGTAAAGTTTGAAAGGTAAATTAAAATATTGATCAATAAAATAAATCATACATTTTTTGAAGCTACTATCTAAAACAATAAATGACTCATTCCTAAGGGAATGGGCTACAATAAATGTAAAAGTGGCATGGCAGGATTCAGCATGAGTGGTCAGTGGACCTTAAAGAAAGAATGGCAGTTAAGCTGCATCTCTGAGGATGGGACCTCACAGGCAACTAATGAAGTGTCTGCATGTGCACACAGGTGAGTGGAGGTGGTCAGTGGCTAGGCAGAAGGTTCAAGACACTCTGTGTCTCTTTACTTGTTAGAATTCAGAACACCCCAAATTCACCCAAATTCTACTCTTACAGTTTTTCTTTCCTTCCAATATTCAATGGGTTACATCAACATTCAGTTCTTGTAGCCAAGAACATGCACACCATTTTGTACTTTTTTTAATTTAATTTTTTTATTTATTTCCGTATGTGTATGAATGTACTGTCTGCATGCAGGTCTGTGTACCCGTGTTGTGCATTTTGTACTTTTTACCCCCTGAAAAGATAAGTTATCATCAGTTCCACCATTCATTTCCTTACAAAATATTTTGATATTTTTATTTCATGTATAGGAATGTATTGCCTGCATGTATATAAGTGCACCTATGTTGTGGAGTGCCTGTGGAGGTCAGATGAGGGCATCATATTCCCCTGGAGTTATAGACAGTTGTTAGCCACCATGTGGGTGTTGGGAATCGAACCTGGGTCCCTGCAAGAGCAATCTTACTGTTCTTTACTGCTGAGCCATCTCTCCAGGCCCACATCTTCCATTCTAAGTAGGTTTAGATCCTTAAATAGTCCGTGCTGCTTTTTACTTTTGAACATCCTTTTTTTTTTTTTTCAAAAAAGACGAAACAAGGTTTTTATTTTTTATTATTTATTTTTTTTATTGATGGCTTTGTGATTCATACATCATTTTCAAATCATGTCAGGCATATTCCCTTTCCCTTCCCCCCACCCCACCCCTACCCATCCCAGATCAATGCATTCTGCCATAACTTTGTGCATCTTTCTCTGTTTTTTGTTTTGTTCTGTTTTTGGTTTGTTTTCATTTTTTTTAACAATAAGTGGTAATTTGTGAGTACAAGCACCTTCAGTAAAAACAATTTTGCAAAGCAGTTGTGCCCAAACCCACACAGCTCAGGGTCCCACCATCCCAGCAAGGGGGGCTTTGTATGTTCAATCAAGTTAATCAATAGTGTCCTGTCTACATTGTTGTAGTTTCATCATTCACACCAACCAATTGCAACCCTCATTCTACATTAAAACTACTATACCGCCCCCCTCTTCCGCAGATTGTTCCCTAGGCTTAGAAAAGGGGCACAGGTGGATGAGAAGCAAAACAGTCTGCTTTCTCTGGAGCTGTGGCTTGGTCTCTGGTCAATTCTGGCTGTTTTCTTTCATGGGCTGATAGCTTGTCCAGGAATAACCTTTCGATCCTACTAATGAAGCACACACAATTAGATATATATACTTTTGAACATCCTTTATCTGGAACATGGTTCCTCAACGTCCTTTATCTGGAACATGGTTCCTCTCTCATGTTATCACCCTTGAGATGTACGAACTTGATTTCATTCTAGTGTGGACATTACTTGTGCCAGGAACGCTAGCACTACAACCTGCATCCAATAGAGATCCTCTTCTTATGATTCCCCATGTAAGCGAAGTATTGTATGGGCTATGTAATTGCACAGCAGTATCTTCATCTCCAACAATTTGTAAGCACTATGGGGAAAGGGTCTTTGTTTATAACTACTTCGAAACAAATAGCATGAAGTAGGTAGTCAATAACTTCTTGAAAAATGGATGAGCAAAAGGATGATTGATATCTCACAGATGGAAAGTTCGAGTGATAGTAAAAGACATGATATGGATATGGGTCTGTATGCCAAAATATAAGAGGAGCTAAAAGTCAGCAGGATTAAGAAAGACACAGGTCATTTGGTAGAATTTAAGGTCAGGATAATAATCACAAGGTGTACATAAAGACCACAAACCACAGCGTGAAGTCTTCAATGAACACGGGAAAGAAATCAGGAAGTCAGCAATTACTCGTGAGAAGAGTAAGAGATTTATTAGTGTCAAGAGAGGAACTAATTTTATATAGTAATAATTTTTTTGGTCTTTTTCAGACAGGGTTTCCCTGTAGCCCCAGATGACCTAGAACTCACTATGTAGACCAGGCTGGCTTTGAACTCACAGAGATAACCTGCCTCTGACCCCTGAGTACTGGGATTAAAGGCATGTGCCACCATGTTCAGCATGCCCAGCTTATAGTCATAATGTTTTTGTAGGGAACAAAACTTGCTATGAATATAGCCATATTGGTCATAAGCACCATTTTGCCTGGCAAATGACTCAAAACCTCATCATACAAACAAATAAAAAGATAATCCACTAAGTATTTTGTGCTAACCACAGATACTAGGACTATTTTTTAAGGAGTGTATGACTAGTTGATATTTTTTTAGAAAAGCCAGGGGACATTTCTGTTGGTTGCAACCACGTCTGTCCGATTTAACACACTAGCTTGTTCTTGTTCTGAAGTGTGCAGATCCTCCCTTGCTGTCCCCACAGCACACTTCTGTCCAGAAGTTGCTAACATTGTACTTCGTGCAGTCTCGAGTTGGTCTGATTCTTTGTAGTCTTCAATATCTTATTATGCCTTAAGTGGTTGGTTCTTAGCATTAGGCATCCGTTTTTCTAAAACAATTTTATAACAGAAATGTTTCTCTTTGTTCATAAAAAAATTCATATTGCTGGGTGTGGTGGCACATACCTTTAATCCCAGAACTGGGGTGGCAGAGGCAGGCAGATCTCTGTGAATTCAAGGTCAGCCTGGTCTACATAGTGAGTTCCAATACAGCTGGAGCTACAGGGAGACCCTATCTCAAAAAGACCAAAAAAATTTCATTTTGTCTTCAAGCCCCATTTCTTCCTTTTATTTATTTTTCTTGATGTCAACTTTAATCTTGGGCCTTTAAGTTAAAAGTAGTGAATATTTTCCATTATTCCATACAAGGTTTTCACTTCCAAGTTCAAATTTCAAGCCAGTAACCCTTTTTACGGAGGCTACTAGTCCATTTTAAAGCTTTAAAAAAAGTCACAGTGCCCACTGTGGCAAATGTTTGCTCTCTACTAAGGAAAAACCCACATTTTTAACCTTAGCTTTCAAAGTATGGTCTCTTATTGACATTATTTTTCTTTTCATGCTCTCAACAGAACTCAGTCTTTCTGATGCTCTGCGCTTCCCCCTTGGAGTCCCTTGCAGTGGAACCAATAGCCAACACTCCTCCCAGGTATCCTAAGGAGTGGATGACCTCCTTTTTTATTGAGTCCATCACAGCACTTTTTTGCTGTTTTGAAACAGAGCCTACCCTGTGCTGGGTGCTGGGACTAAAGGTGGTGCCCCCACCCTGATCACAGCACTCTTCACAATACTGTCCTGCATTTGGTTGCCAGAAGTTCCCGTTTCTTCCTTTTCCTTGTCTTGTGGCCAATAGAAACGGCACAGTGGGAAAGTCATCCCGGGTCCGTCTTCTCCCTGTCGTTACCGCGTGCATCTCTACTTTCCTCTCCCTTACTGTCCCCGTTCCAGCTATTTCTCACTGGTTAGTTTTAAAAGTTTCTGTTTGAGGTTGATGGCTGGGGAAGATCCTCTTCAGATACAGTCCCACCTCAGGCTTGCTCAGAAGGATGTGGGGTAGTGCAAGTCTATGGTCCTCCCCCGATGCTGCTTTTCCATGGGCTGAGCAGACCTGTGTTCACTGCCATCATCACCCTTCACACGCTCTCATTTCTAGTTTTTCTGTGAAGTGCTCTGTGATCCCCCAACAGTTCCTGGCTCCACAGAAGGATCCACATTGGTACCTCAGAAGACTGCAATTGGATTTGCTACATTGAGTTTAATCAGAGTTGAGGGCAATAATCCTTTCCACATAATTCACAAAGCCATTTTTACCCTCTTGAAACCTGCTTAGCAAGTCATCATGAATAAAATGTGCTATTTAAATTAGTGATAAGTGAATACCCGTATAACATTTGAAAGTGAGGTCATTTAAACTAGTGATAACTGAACACTGTATAGCACTGGTAAATGATGCCATTTAAATTAGTGACAAGTGAATACTGTCTACCATTGTAAGTGGTGCCATTTAAACTAGTGACAAGTGAATACTGCACAGTAGAACAGTGGATTCTCATCTACTGAGAAAGTTATCTTCTTTGACCTAGAAGGGAGCTTCGGTGGGAAACATGAGAAAGGAAAAGGAAATGAAATTAGTTGTAGTCCCATGTTACCTATAAGCCACAGATGGCACAGACAGACCACATTGACATCTGAGTAGCCTCTCTCCTCACACAATCAAACAGGCACGGTGGTAATATAAATCTTGGCCTTCAGCCTCTTCCTCCTGTGGGTGTTGCACAAAGGCTCATTTGCAAAGAAATACAGAAACCTTGGGTTTTTCTTCATGTTGACAGCTTTCCCCTCAGTTCTAAGACAGTGCAGTTTCTGACTTTTCTGGTTACCCGTGCCTGTGCTGTGGAGAGTCCCACGGCCCTTCCCAGCCATCTCTCCCTTGAAGAAACTCCTTAACAAGAAGTGGAACTTGGAGCCCCGGGCCTCTGAACTGCTTTGATGTTTTCTGTGATATGAGAAACAGGTAGAGGGAAGGTCAGAGGGAAACTCCCCCAGCTGTAGAGGAATTTCTGTGCAGCATGCAGCATGCCTGTGGCCACCACTGACTCGAGTCAAGATGTAGTTATTTGGTGGCCTCATACATTCTCAGGGTCGGGTATTTACTCTCTGTGTGCTTCTTAAAGCCCATTACGTAGGTAGTAGACAAACCACTTTTAGACTACTTTTTTAAATGGAGAAATGAAACAAAACAGGTATGGTGTCTAGCTAGAGGCCACAAAACACGTCAGAACTATAACTCTCCTGACAGACAGCTAGAAATCTTGCTATTGGGATGAGCTGCCTCTGGCTAGTCCCTATTTCTGGTCAGAAGTCATATTATTCTGTTAAAAAAAAAAAGAAGCTGTGTTGAAATTTTTTTTTTTTTAATTCTAAGCCTGTAGTTTGTCTTCAGCCACCAGGCTGCTGTGTTTATCTAATCTGTACACACACAGTTCTGACTTCATTATGTTTTGCTAGAATTCCAGGGCTTCATGGTCGATATTATCCAGTGCTGCTTTGCCAATTTTATGGAGCAAGCTTAATTATGCAAATGTGTCTGATAATAGATTATTCACTTTAGTCATGCACAATTATTTATTTATTTTTTATTTATTTATTTTTGTACGTTCCCTCAGTGACTTGGAGAAGCTCAATAACAGCTCATTTCATATCTATGGAGACAAAGGAGACGACCCAATTCTGAAGTAGGTCAACTGCTCTAATGAATATCATGACACTTCAGGGAAAGTCACCGTTGGAAGGGATGCCAACTATTTCTAGGGGAAATGCCAGCTGTTGTTGCCTATCTGGTGTTCTCAGACTTGGAAGCTATTTCATGGGGTAGAGGAATCACGGCACGGAGAGGCAAATGCAACACTGTTTGAAATGATGGTTTGGAGGAAGATAGAAAAGAAGCCTGTTTGATTATTTCCACTGATTCCTAAACTACAATATTTTTCCACCTGTGCCATTTCTAACTTTAGAGCTAATAAAAAGTTTGGGAATTAAAAGAGTAGAGATAAACGAAAAGAGATACTCTTTTGTATGTTTTGTTCTTCTTGGAGTAAATTTAATGAAAGTAATTCTTATGGTGATTTGAATGAGAAATGTCCACCACAGGCTCAGGTACAGAAAAACTTGTTCCCCAGCTGGAGGCACTGCTTGGACATAGAAGTTTGGGGATGGGAGTGTTGCTTGCGGAAGTCCATCACCTGGGGGCGGGGGGTTCTTTGAATATTTATAGCTTTTCCTTACTTCTGGTTCATTCATTTTGCTTTCTATATGAGGTTGAGATATAGCTTCCTTTTCTAGCTGCCTGCCGCTCTCCCTTCCCTACCGTAATGGACCCTCTCTCTGGAACTAAAAGCCAAAATAAACTTTCTTTCCCACGTGGCTTCTGGTCACGGTATTTTATAACAGCAACAGAGAAGTAACCAATGCAATGCTGTTGATCAGAAATAGGAAGGCAGCAGCCTCAATATTTTCCAGTTGTCTACATGTTTGGTGATCTTATTTCAACTGGCCATTTTCAAACTCTAACTGGATATCATTGTAGACTAAATCTTCAGCCGTTAGTTCAATAATTTCTTCTCATAAATCTTCTTTAAGTGCTTTCTCTCTAATTTTACCCCTAAAATATATTAGATACCCCTATCGTGTCCTTTTAAGAAATCAAACAATTAACATGTGACTTATTTTAATTCGTGGTATTACTCATTTAATTCATGGCTTCCTATCTATGATTGTGAAGACCACACTTTGCTTTATACTGATACATAGCCTACACCTAACTCAATGCTTGAGAAATGGTAGCTGTGTGATAGTCTTTAAAAAATATTTTTAGTTATTAAACTTTTTCATCCATCACACATCATTTTTCAATCAGATTTGCACTCATTCCCCTTTCATGCTCCTTAACCCCACTCGAGATTATGCACTCTGCCATACATGTCTTGAATCATTTTCTGGGTCTTCGAAGTTACAGTTAGCAATTAGGTTTCACTGAAAAGAAAAAGGATTCACCTAAATTTATGACCATTTCTAATTGTCTCTAATTGTAGAGCATGACATCTTTTCTAGGACAAAGTGATGCCAAATTGCTTGGTGGATTTTGTGACTTCATAGGTGATGGTAGCTAGAGTATTTGCTGAGAACTGTCTGTTGTGTACACTTGCTTGCTCTGTTTTATTCCTTCCTCTCTACACCCATCTCTACCAGAAAGACAGAGATAGAGTTTTTTGGGCCTGACCAATAATAGCTCTTCCCCAAGATTTTCATGAAATAAAAACATTCTCTTTTCTCAGAGGGTTACTGAGCTGGAGGTTATTGATTTTGGACCACTGACAGCCATCTTGTTTACCTTCTGAAGAAGAATTTGAAGGTGAAGCCAATTTGACTGGGTAGAAAAAAGCTGTAGGCTTGTTGCTTTTGAATCTCACTTTACTTTCATGGTTTTCCCTAAGACACAGCCTAACTAAAATGCCAATAGAATATTTTCCCCCAGTTTCCTGAATTATGCTTCTTTCTATTGAACTAGATATGGCTAAATTGATAATTTAAATTTATTTGTTTTAAGGAGAATCACCAAAAGTCACAGGAAAGACAGCATATCCCCAGTTTTCATATTAATGTGGGGAGTCCAATTCTTAAACTTCAGGGTACTAATTAATAGAACTTGTTCTTGGGCTAAATCTGGGAGTCATGTGTTGACAGAATTTCTGATGTTAATGATTAAGTAGTGAAAGGTACAAAAATATTACAGAGCAGTACCCTACTGAAATTTTTAGGAAATTACATTGTTTAAGAGTCCTGATTCCAGGAAAGAATGTATATTATTGTAGTGGCCCCATAGCTACAGGGAAACCAACAGGAAGTGGATAAAGCATTGCTATACTGAGAAGAGTCTAATTCTGTCTCTACTCACACAGAAGGACAATGGCTATGGTCAAGGACCTGGAATCAGGAAAAGTAGCTTATCTATGGGCTTGCGTGTGGTCCAGTCAGGGAAATTCTTGACTTTCTGGCTCAGCAGCATGCTGTATAATAGAAGTAGCTAATATTGCTTTTATTTCCTGTGGTTTCCAAATGGAGTTTTATTGAACATACTATGTATGTGTATTAGTCAGGGTTCTCTAAAGAAACAGAAGCAACAGGACGAATATATAGCTATATACAATTTATTGATTTGCTCAAGTGACAGAGTTCAAGGAGTCCAACAGTAGCTGTGCCACACTGGAGAGGCTGAGAATCCAGGGAACTGCTCAGTCCACAAGGCTGGATGTCTCAGTAGTCCCAATCTGGTGCTGAAGGTCCAATGGATTCCAGGAGCTCTGCCGGTCTCAGTACATGCTGGGATCCGTAGGTTGATCACAGCAGCAAGACAAACTCACCAGATGAGAGAGGCAAGTCGCAGGAGAAAATGGACCAGATCCCTCTGGCATGGCCTTTAATACTGCCTGCCGGCAGAAGGTAACACCCACATTTGGGGTGGACCATCCAGGTTGAGGTAGTCCAATCCAAAGATCCCTTTTCTCTTATTTGTTCCTTAGTTCAGTCAAGTTGACACCCAGGATTAACCATCACAGTATGTTTCCATAATTTTATTTTGGTTATGCTGAAGTGATCAAATTTATGACTTGATATGATTTTTAGAAATCTTGGGATAAAGCATAAAAATCATATGATTTAGTCAGTCTCTTTGGAAAGGGGGTGAGTGTTTCCTTTAGTACATGGGATACTGACATTTAATAAATGGACAGTTTGGAGTTTAATGCCAGAAAAGGGTACTCCGAGTCTGCTGGAAAGTTAAGGGTCGGAGGTAGCCATCTGTTGGCTGGAGCTCGGCTACTTTTCTCAGTAACATGTTCTTTCCATTTTCCCGTTGCTCCCCACAGGCACCATGTTTGTTATTCACATCTCACTAAGATTGTTTCTCAAGGGCTCACAGATTTCTGACTATGTTTTCTACTGGGTTTGCTTAAATGGGAGAGATGACTCTGAAGCAGCCAGGACTAGGCACTAGGCAAGTTGGAAGATGAGCTTTACTGGATTTGAATCTCCATCTCTAAGGCCCCACAAACCTGGACACTGCAGTTACTGACACTACCCCAGGAGTGCATCCACACCTTCTTGGGTCCATTAATGCCCTGGTCTGCTTAATGTAACTTAGATTTTTATTGCATTCAACTAAAAAGGTTGGGACTTCTCCCAAGAAGCATCCATTATTGTCACTACAGCTTATTTTTCCCTTTTCTGCCACTTGGAATTTTGCATATTATTATCTTATTTTATAACATGTATTACTCCCTGAAATTAACTTTATATGTCTAATTTTTGCTGCTTATTTCCTTCCACTTTCATCTTGTTACTAAAATAGAAGCTTTATATGGTCAGAAATGTCAAGTTGTAGTCATTAATTTTATGAAGTCCTGGAACAGAGCTTACCATAAGCACATGTTTCTTAATAAATATTTATTCATTGATTTACTCAGTCACTCATCCACCCTTTCACTCACTCACTCACTCACTCACTCACTCACTCACTCCTCACTCACATGGATATAAAGATCAAGAAATGCCCAAAATAAAGGACCCTCCTGAGGAGGTTCCCATTTACCTACTTGCTTTGAGTCTCCTCATGTTTCCCTTGCCTCACTAACAATTGTTACATCTCTGTCTCCTTTCCCTCCTTCACTTCTGTACCCCAGTACTATTTCTAGAACAATGTTATAACTAGGGAACTTAGATTCACTAAGTTCATTGCATAATTTCCCTGTATTTTACAAGATTAGGATCTTAAATTGGTAACGGAAATTGGATTTATTTATGGTTTGGACAATCCAAAGAGAGAAAGGCTCTTATTTCCTCTCCCCCTTTTTTGCAGCAGTGTTACAATTTTATAAAAAGATGAAACAAAGACCAGGAACTCAACATATGCCAATCGAAGCTCTCAGAACTATGTTAACTCATTTCCTGACAGTCAACTTCCCCAGGGCTAGTGCCAGGGATTTAGCTTTTCCCTTCCTCTGTCATGGGATTCTTGGGGAAACTTTAACTCTTTGTAGTTCATTGTTCCAATAGTCTGATGGTGAAAGAGAAGGTCCATGGATCTCTAAAACATCTCCTGTCCTGCCAGAATGGTGTAAGTTCTCTTTTGTTTGTTTCTAGACTTCAATCTTGAAGGACTTGTGGTGACATTCTGGACTTAGTATAAAAATTCCTGAAATGCTTTGAGTGTTTTTAAGAGGAACACTCATCCACTGCTGATGGGAATGCAAACTTGTACAACCCCTATGGAAAACCCTGTGGAGAACACTCAAAAGACTCAAAATGAGCCTACCACCTGACCCAGTCATATCACTCCTGAGTATATACCCACAAGACTCATCCTATTGCAGAGATACATGCACATCTATGTTTATTGCAGCTCTCTTCACAATAGCAAAGAGTGGAAGCAACCCAAGTGTCTTTCCACCAACGAATGGATAAGGAAAATGTGATACATCTACACAATGGAATTCTATGCATAGAATAGAGAAAAAAAGGTAAAGAAAGATGACATCATGAACTTCGCAGGTAAATGCATGGAACTAGAAGCCATTATGTTAAGTGAAGTAACAGTCCCAGAAAAACAAATGACATATGGGATCCCTCATTTGTGGATCCTAGCACCAAATCCCTATTTGTAAAGCAAACTGAATAATTCTTTTTTTTCTTTCTTTTGTTAGGAATGAATACCGGATTGTTGCTCTTCAACTTGCTTGTAACATAAGAATGTTAAAGGTAATAGTATTGGTTTTCACATACCGCATAGCACGCTCTACTATGCAAATGTGAATCCCTTAAACATGTTTGGGATTATGTCATAGTTTATTTCAAAGAGTCAAATTTGGTATATGCCTTGGCATGTATTACTATGCATATATTGGTAAGTCAGGTGATACAAAGTTGGTAAAGGAATAATGAACAACAAACAGCAAGACTGGTCAAAAGAACTAACTGAAACAGTAAACTTCTGCATCAAAAAAATTTAAAAAGACTGAGAAGGCATGAAAGAACAGTATTGGCAGAATGCATAGTTTCGTGGGCAAGGGGGGGGGTCAGGATGGGAATGGGTAAAAGTTTGATTAAGCAAATGTGAAATCTGAGCCGGGCGTGGCTGGGCCCACGGGCTTGAATCCTACACTAGGAGCAGCTGGGCAGTGGATCTTTGTGAGTTCAACCCAGCCTGGTCCACATAGTGCAGTTTCCGCGTGGGGCTACAAAGAGGAACCCTGTCTCGAACAAGACCAAAAAAAAAAAAAAAAAAAAAAAAAAGAAATGTATGAAATGTGAAATGCACAAAACTTCAATAAAAAAGATACCAAAAAATTCCTGAAAAGTACCTCCACCTGAAACAAATGTTATAAGCAGAATACAAGTAGCACATTAGTGTCAGGTAAGCATGCGTAAGAAACCATTCTTGGGGCTGGCGAAATAACATAGTGGTTGAAGTGCTTGCCAAACAATTGTGACGACCACATAAATGTCAAGTACACTTGCAATTCCAGTCTCAGAAGGCAAAGACAGGGGATCCCCAGAGCAAGATGGCTAGTCCAACTAGGTGTAGCAGCATGTCCTGGGTTTCACAGAAGGGTTCTGCCTCAAATGAATATGGTCTCAAGCCTCCACATTCATGCTTATACATATATACGCATATACCCACACACACATGCCCACACATATGGAAATACATATATACACATACCACATACATAAACACACACAAATGGAAAAATAAAGAAAAATAATACATTTAATAACCTCTGGGCTTTAGTTACTTATAGGATAGACGGCACAGATGACTCAGTTTTTATTAGCTTTAAGACAGGGTCTTGCTACTGATTTTCAAACTCTCAATTCTGCTTTAGCTTCTCAAGTGCTGGGATCACAGGCATGTGCCACCATGCTAAGAGTGTCTTTTGATTCTGACAACTTCTTGTTGTATGAATTTTCCTTGTTTCTGAATAATTTTCTTTGAAGACATCCTGATGGGCCATCTTGTGGTTTGGGTTAGTTTGCTTTGTCACTTGTCATCTGTAAGGAATCAGTCCCAGTTCATCTAATCTGATTGCATGTCAGGGAGGGAAGGACAGATGACTAGGAATCGGCACCAACAAATTCCTCTTTTGTCCCTATTAAAGCAACCAGGAGTTGCAGGGGTGGTTTATAAGAATAGAGTGAGTAAACTCAGCCTAAGTTTAATTCTTTCTGTTTTGTGAGTAATATCCTATTATCTCAAAATTACTGCTCAGGTTGTTTTATTAGAAGTTGTACTCCTGCGGAATAATAATAGACAATAGTCACAAAGTTTTATAAGAAAAATTTAAAACACTACCAATAAGAGAAAATATTTTTACAATAATAGTTTGAGCAAAAGTACTTGCTACAATCGTTTTCAATGAATTTTATTGTAATTATTCAGAGTAGACTCAAAACTGTAATGACAATGACTTAGAAGAGTCATGGTTGCTTTTCAACCTTCCAGTATGGACTGAAGACTCATGTCCCTCCAAGAATCCTCCAAACCGTCAGTGCCAGATAGGGACTGCTGAGACATCTAACTTGTGGACTGAGCTACTACTGGGGTTTCAGCCTCTTCAGAGTATAGACTGCTATTGTTGGACTACCAAGGCTGTATCATGGAGACCAGTACAGGAAGATTAAGAAAGGACACGGTGCTTACTGTACCTCATTTGGTGACCATGGGAAGGGAAAACCCCAGTGTGGAGCACAAGGGTAGAACTGATGGTTGTTTGGGCTTGCCAAGGAGGAGCCTTCAAACATGACACCTTTCAGCCCAGTAAAGAAAAAAAATCATAAGCTGAAGATGCTAAAACCCATGATATATGTGGCATGCATATATGCATATTTTGGAATTTTATATATTAGAAGGAATAACAATAACAACAACAACAACAACAATAATAATAAAAGGACTGGGCCAAAGAACTGACTGAAATGATGAATTTCTGCTCAAAACAGTAAACTTCTGCATTGAGAATTTTGAGAGACTGAGAAAAAGATGAAAAACATGTTTGGCAGAATGTGTGAGCTCTGGTGGGGTAGGTGGAAGGAAAAAATAAAAAGAAGAGTCATGGTTAGAATTATTCAAAAAGTACAACATTTCACAATATTCTAAGCTATTACAATTGCATATAGCATTTTATAATACTAATTATGATTGATAACACTGCTTCATAGAATAATTATGAGTGATAACATTGTTTCAGGCCTATTGAGCTGTACTCATGTTTTTCTCCCAAATATATTTAACTTTTAGTTTCAATTTAAAAGTGACATAATTTGTCAATACTAGGATATATTTATATATACATCTTTACTTAATTTCATCTTTTAATTATAAATGGAAAAACTCTCTAAATAAAGTAGAAGGTACATGACTACATGTACTCTGTAGGTGACCAATGTCCATGCTTTTGATTACTAGGAGGAGCTGCTTAGAGCACACAGGGGTTGGGCACATCTAATTATCTTTGCTTCAAGAAAATAATCATGATAAAATTAAGAACATGTAAACATAAGCCTGGGAAGGTTATCACCAGTAACAGGCTCAGGTTGAAGGACATAATGTTGGCAAAATGTTGCCTTAAGCCTTGCATTTTAGAAGGCTTACATATTTGGATAGTATAAATACACTTAACATACAAAAGAACTCATAAAGTTAGTATCACAACTACACACACATATTAATTTAGGTAATACTTTTGATGTAAAATTAGAATCTTTAATTTGTAAAGATATCTACAGTATTGACACACCAAATATTTTGTCCTCTTAGAAATTAGAGACAATGCTAGAGACCACAAATAGTCTCATTTTCTGATGTATAAATGTTTTATCTACAAAACAAGTTATTTTATTGGTCAATGCAAATATATGTAGATCAAGTTTTAAAAAGCAGGATGGCAAGCTTTTCATTGAGGGTACTGGTTAAAAATAACAAAGGTGGAGGTGAAGAGATGGCGAGTGGTTAAGAGCATTGACTACTCTTGCAAAGGACCAGAGTTTGTTTTCCAGCACTCACAGGGCAGCTCATGATCCTTCATAACTCCCGTTCCAGAGGATCAAGCACCCTCTTCTGGCCTCCACAGGCATTGCACACACATGGTGCTTATGTGCAAGAAAAACACTCACATACATAAAGGAAAATCAATTTGAAAAGTATAGCATAGCAAAGGTATATAGTTTTTGACATTTTACATACAGAAAATATAGTTATTATAGTGTCTGAAAGAGCAATTATCGTTCATATTAAACTTACATTCTTTTAACTCTATCAAGTTTTGCATACTATTTAGATAAAAATTCAAAAATACAGGTCATACACATTTGTAGTCACAGATACACAAATTTTTAAATTGCCAGAATTACCTTGAATAATATTTTATAAGATAGTTATTAAAAAATTTAACATTACCAAATATATAAATAAACCTTGTTTTGTTAAGACTCAGTTTTTTAATCAGCTGAAAGCTTGACAAAGCCAGCAGAAACAAACAGAAACAAATACAAAATCTTGTCCTCTAAGTCAATTCATTTTGCAAATATTACTAAGAACAGAATAACATTTTAAGAAAGCCTCATTGCTTAAGACAGAGAGAATCAGGTTCTATTTTTACATTGATGCATTAAAATTTGACCTTATAAAATCCTTTACATAAATTCACATTTTCAAATATCTTTCATAATTTTTTAAATATCCCGTAGGGATTAGTGTATTTCACAAAAGTTATAGCTCTATCTAGTCAGTGCTCTAAAGCGGTCATTAAGAGATTTCAATTTGAACAGAATTAAAATGAGCCACAATTCCATTAAAAGCCTGCCATAAACAACAAGAAAAATAAGATGCTAAATTCTGCTCTTTTAAAGTTAATATTTTGTAAACTTTACTAAAAGTAGTTCAGCATTCTATGAAAGCCTGATAGCTTTGGATACAAAACACTTAAAAAAAACTTTACTAACACCACTGTAGCTATGGTCAACTGAATTACACATAAATCTTTTCTCACAAAATCTATATTTTATAAGCATCATAAAAATTTATACCACTATTCCAGACAAATTTTGTATGGCATATATAGATGTCATCATTGGATATTCATTAAAAGTATAAATCTGAGAACCATAAAAATTGAATAAAATTTCTAATGACATTTTCAGGTTTTATGGGTGAGACACTTGTTTACATAGCAGTATATTGCACATATCATTAAAAAAATTTTCTCTTAGAGCCAGAAATATTGCACCTAATGATCCTGAATCACGTTGCCTTTGTGTGAGCACTATAACTTTTCTGGCAGGAAAGGCACTATTCTGAAGGGCTCTCCTTGTCCCCTTCTCTTCTGCTATCACATGACTGAAACAGTGGGCCCTAAAGAATGAAAATGTCCCAGGAACACCAACGTTCTTGGGAAAGAGAAAGGCTGAAAGCCTGGTGCCAACCACAGGAGAGTCTTACCTTTCCGGAAGAAATTTCACACAATTCTGGCAACTTAGCACATGCTTATGTCCTGGGTTTTGCTTCACATTTCTCTGTAAAACTATAATGGAACTACAGACAAGGCAGAGAGAAACTAGTAAGAGTCTTCCTTGATTTGGCCAGACTATAAATAAAATCATTTTCTTTTATTAATTCCCTTCCTCATTTCATTCTTAGATTTTTTTTATTTTATGCATATGAGTGTATTGTCTACATGTATGTAAGTGCTCATGTCTACATGTAAGTCATGTAATCCTTTTGAAGGTCAGAAGAGGGTGATGTTTCTTGAACCTGCATCATAATGGTTTCTAGATAGAGAACTGACCTGTGGCCACAGCACTGAGAATGCTGAATCCTACCACTAGAGAGCAGGTGTTTAATTTATACTGTGGCCAGACTGTGCTACAAAAGGAAATCATTTTTTGTGGTCTCATTACTCATGAAAGATAGTTTTTGTTCAGATAAAAGACATCTGAGAGGAGATTCCTCAGGTCATTGAGACAGGCCTGGGGAATCAAGCAGGTGAAAAGGAAGAGGGACAGGTGTCCTCATGTCTTTCAGATTCTTCTTAGAGGTGTCACCAGTGTCACAGCCTGTAAAACAAAGATGAAGTTGGGCATCCCCCAATGTCAAATGGTTAGAGTGATAGTGTCTGAACCAAGTTCAAAGGAGAAAGTCTCATAACTCAGCACTGAGATTTTACTTGGTCCAGAGATGGAAGGTTCTCCAAAGTCTTGGAAAACTCATGAGACCAGAATGTTGTCTTATGTTGGTCATGAAGGAAGCAGCCACAATGGTAGAGGAAGTCTGGCAGAATAACCATAAGGGGATCGTTCTGAAAGGTCTCAGATTTGGTTCAAGTGGGACACCGAGGCAGGCTTTTGGGGTAAAGAGTTTATTACATTTATTAATAGCTTGGACAGACACAGACAGTAGCAGGGTGGGGGTGTGAGGAGAGATCAGGCCCCAACATCAGAGACAAGCAGCACGGAGCAGGCTCTGGAGAGAAATCAGGGCCTGTGTAGCTAAGTGGGGGTTCTTCTTATGGATCTCTGAGGATGGGTATGGCTTTATGTGTGCCCAATGATATCTACTTTCACGTAAGCTCACTTCTCCAGATGAATCTGGGACCTGAAATTCTGTTAGCTAGAGATTCAAAGGCAATGACTTCAGCAGAGTGCCTGAGCATTGCTTTGGATTCTAATGTTACATTCTTACTTAGTTTTTTAAATTTTGTGTGTTTTCTAATAAAATGTTTGATTTATTTATTTATGGGGCCACAAGTTGTCAGAGAGCGAGTGTGGAGTTGATTCTCTCCTTCCACCATGTGGATCCTGGGGGCTGAGAAGCAGCTTCAGTCACTGAGCCACTTCACAAGCCCTTACATTTTATGTCTTATCTTTAAAATTTAAATTCTGGGGCTGAAGAGATGGTTAAGAGCACTGGCTACTCTTGCAGAGGAACCAGTTTCATTTCCCAGTCCCACATGGTTGCTAATAACTGTAACTCAAGTTCCAGGGGATCTGATGTCCTCTCCCGGCCACTACAAGTTTGCACGCACATGGGATACTCGTATACATGTAGGCAAAACATTCATGCTCATAAAAGAAATACATTTTAAAAAAATTTTATTTATTTTTTTGTATGTGTATGAATGTACCACCTACATGTAGGTTTGTGCACCCATGTCATGCAATGCTGCGGAGGTCAGTAGAGGGTCTCAGATTCCCCTGGAACTGGAGTTCTCCTAGAATTGGAATTACAGACAGTTCTTAGCCGCCATGTGGGTGCTGGGGTTGGAACCCGGGTCCTCTGCAAGAGCATCGGTGCTCCTAACCACTAGGCCATCTCTCCAGCCTAAGAAATACATTTTTAAAATTACATTTTCCTCTTGTTTTTTCCCTTTTTTGTGCAGTATGTACAATATATCTTAATAATATTAGCACCTTCCCCTATCTGCACCACCCTACTGGATTTCACACATTCTGTCATATGTGTTAAGGCCTATCAAATCAAATTTGTGTACATTCCACTGGAATCTAGTCAGCCTATCTAGAGTCACTCCCTTAAAGAAGATCAATTTTCCTTCACCCAGCAGTGATCAACTCCTGAGTTCATCAGCTAAGAGTGGGGGTCTGCTGCCTATTTCCCCAGTTCTATGCCAGGTTTTTGTCCAACTGAGTCTGCATGCATCTTTAGCATCCTGTTACCAGTGTTGGCAGTTCAGATGAGCAAGTCCCAGAGGCCAGGAAGACTGTTTCCTTATGATCATGAACTACCTCTGACTCTTATAATCTTTCCACCTCTTCTTCTGCGATGGTCCTTGAGGACCATTGGGTGAGGTTTAATGTAGGAGTCCAATTCAGGAACAGGTACTCCGTAGTCTCTTATTCTCAACACTTTGGTCATTTGTGGCCTTCTGTGTGAATCGCCTATGTTGAATGAGGAAGCTCTCCTGATGAGGTGCATTAGTATCCTCTCTACTCTTTGTTTTGCTATGTTCCTTGAGCCTTAACTGTAGATGTGTCATTTAGGGCTGGGCATTTCTCAGACACTTATTCTCTATGTTTGACCAGACGTGGAACTCTGTAATAGTCTCCATCTGTTGCAAAAAGAAGCTTTTTTTTTTTTTGACAAGTGGTGAATGGTATAATTCTCTGTAATTATAAGGATCTATATTTAGCATACAGTAAGACATCACTCTTGTCTAGGGATGTGATAGAGGTAGAGTTTTCTCTGAGATCTGTGACCTCTTCAGTCATGTGTATTTGGCTGTGTTAAACTGCCACATATGAGTTCCCTCCCATTGAGAAGGTTTTAAGTCCAACTAGAAAGCTGTTGATTATCCTCAAGATAAAAGCTACATTATTGAACCAGTATCATTTGCTGTGCTGGTAATTGTGGTTATTAGGTTTTAAAGCTGGAGAGAAACCACTGATTGATATTCTCCCTTATCAACTTGCATAATATCCTTCTAGGACTATGAGAGCTGGCATTCAAGGAGGCGGCTCCTAGGTCAGATACAGCTCCATAGCTTCATGTCTTGTGTCTGAAGTATGTCTTGTCTTCAGCAATAGGGTCTTAACTTGAAAGTTCTGGGAGGTTCAACCACTATGGCAATAGCCTGTGTTATTAAGGGAGTCTTTTAGACTACTCTGACCAACAACTGGAAAGGAGGTTTCTCCTGTCTGGTATTATGTTTCTTGTTAGATAACCTTCAGGTATCTACATGCACTCATGGATGACTTAGCTGTTAAAGGTTCAGGTTCACAAACTAAAAATAAAAATTGTATTTTAAGTAATTATTTTTGCCTTACAGTTTACAAATGTTTCAAATATTTAACAAAATCATCTTCTAACAGATAAAATGCAAAATATTAGATATTTCTTGGTAAGATTTGCTAATAACAATTGCTTTGGCAATTCCATACAGAGTAATATAAAAACTTACCCAGATCCTAAATATTACTCTTTGCAGGGGTTGGTATTTTAAATAATCTAGTTATGAAAGGGTAATTTAGTCTATAGGTCTTAGACAAATTCATAGAGCCATCATTTTGCATGTATCTCAGCTTTAATAAAATCTTGATGTGTGGGTGAAGGCGGAGCAATTAAAGGGTGGGGGAGTAAGAAGCTGAAGGCTTGACAAAAGGCCAAGTTGGACTGGGCTGAAATGAGGATAAAAGGACAGTCAGGAAGAGGGCGGGAATGGGAATGAATAGATCCAGCACTTTACCCAGGCCAAGTGGTCCGTGAGGCCATGCAGAAGCTGTGCCCAGGTAGCTCAGAGGGTCCAAGGCGCCTGAGAAGCACAGCCTCTGGCTCGGATACAGGTATGGATGGATCTCGCTAAAAAGCTAAAAAGCCCACTGCAAGAAGCCCCGACTGCAGCCTTGTCCCAAGTGCTCACATTGCTGCTACAGAACTCCTCAGCCCTCTGTCCTCCAAACCCTGAAAGCCTAGGAAGGCCAGTAGAAAGCCACTGCTGTTCCTGCACTCCGAGGCCTCTGGCCTCGCCCCCTAACCTACTGACCTCATTTCTGATGCTGCTGGCCTTCCGTCCAAGGTCACTGGCCCCAACTCTCATGCCCCAAGTGAATCTTTGGCTGGTCCTTTCGCAGAGGGAGACATCGCAGTGGATTCTGAGACATTCTACAAGTACTTTTCCTCTTCCTTCTGAAGTGGCCATGGCCCTGAGCTCTCAGCAGCTGAGCCGGCTGTGGTCCTAGCCCTGCTCATGTCGCTTCCGAAGGAGCTGACCCACCTGCCTTGCGAGACTCTGGCAAAACATATGATTGAAACTTATGCTTGCCTGATGGTCCACCAGTGGGCTCCTGCTGTTGGAAGAGCCCCTGGCCTGGGACTTGAAGATGATGAGCCAAGCTCCAAGAGGCCAGGGAGCCTGGCCAGGCCACCGCTCAAGCTCCTGAGTCCAGAGAACTGAGACCAATTTGAAAAGCACTAGGATCTGCCCCCTGAACCCATTTCTGGTGCCCCTGTAGTTCCTGGGCTGGTTGGTCACTCCTGCAAGATGAGTTGGGCTGACAATAGGCATACTGACTTCTGCCTGGAATCTCAGTCCTGCATCCTGGCACTGAGGCCTAGAAGATTGCTATTGAAGGTTCATGCCGTTCCTGCGGTAGTACTCAGCCACAGCATGGAGATAAAGGACTCTATACACAAGCAGAATTTTCAGACAGATGGGTCTCCCAGCCCAGCTGTGCCTTGTTCTCTGCCAAGGGCTGCCAAAGCAGGACCCAGCACCATCACCCCTTCAAGCACGTGCCCTTCCTGTGTCTGCGTTTGCATTTGAAATTCCCCAGCCTGAGGCTGGCACTCTGCCAGGCTGCAGTTGATCAGGTCCAGTTATCCTTGCTGCCTGCTTCCCCTTTCTTAGGGTGTCCTGTGACCTCAAATAAAGTTCTCATCTAATTTCAAGTGTGTATACATTATGTATATATTTATATATATATATATATTATATATATATATATATATTACGTGTTTGGAAAAATCCATATTTACAATCTAATGAAAGGTTTTGCTATAAATAATTTAGAAGGTATTTTCGACTAACATGAAGCACTTTTTTATGTCCTCTAATTTCTGTTACTTCTGACTATTTAAAAATGAATAAAATATTTTTTCCTAGAGTCTTTTTTTGGAAGAAAATCTTATCAAAGTCTATGTAGTCAATAAAAGAACTATGTAGTCAATAAAAAAATGAAACTTTTATGTTATGACTCAATCAGTGTTATTTAAATAAGTCAAATTTTTATCTTTTTATAAATATTTCAGTATGCTTATTGCTGTGTAAAATATATGCAAAGCATTTTTGTATTTTATGAAATAGGTTTAATAGACCCAAATATAACATTTTAATAGGTGTTTAAGAAGTTAAGAGTACTATAAATAATAAAGCAGCATAGATGTATCAGGTTCTTTTAGTGAATAGTTCAATCAAAATTATACTTTATAACAAATTAAAAAAGTCATCAGCTTCCTTATTCCAAACTTGTAATTAATTTTGCCATCTTGCAAGCCCACAAGGGATGTTTATGCCCTGGGTTCCAGAACTGACATTTAAAAGTGCTGGATCCAAAGCATCTTACAAGGCAGGGTTGACTGTGATACTTCTCTTGAATAAACAGTTTTTTAAGGTACAGAAAATCTATGAATAAACAACAACACTTGAGGTGAAAACAAAACAACCAATAATAAATACATAATATAAATTAAAATAAATAAAAGAAACTCACCCCTAAGTCACATTTTAAATTAACATTGTAAAAAAAAATAATGTTTATTACACAATGATTATAAAATTTGCGCAAAAAAAGTAAAAGGATAAAAATAATGTATACATTAGTCGGTTAGTTTTAGGAATTCTGGAGCCGACTGAGTTTTTGGTTAGAGGCTCATCTTGGTGGCTAAAGCAAGAATTAATACTCGGGGGGGGGGGGGGATCTGGGGCCAGTAATGTGTTCTGCTTAATGAGGATCGCTTTTGGGCTGGATATCTCCACTCACATGTCTTAGAAAGTCCAAACCCCAGAAGATGCAGGGCAGGTTGGGGTGTGGGAGACTCGTTAGTGGCAGTTTTTTATGTACACTTTCTGAACAGGCCACTGGGGATCTTCAGCCCAGGGTGGTGGGCTGCATTTTCCTGGCGAGATTCCCTCTGACACTGCTACTCACTATGTTGCCAGGCACCCCTGACACCTCTGTCAGCTAGAGTCACTCAGAATGGGAGATGAGGGAAATCTGTCTCTTTGTTTTGCAGTCCAGAAGACCCATATACAAATAAATCTCTCATGAAACTATTCCTCAACTCTCAAATTTTTAGCTTCTTCAAGCCAAGTGTCATAAACATAGATTAGTATACAAAATGACACATGAAACATTTACATTGGTTGCACATGTACTTTCAGCTCATAAAAGGATGAGCTGGCACGAATTCTTCCTGGGGGCCAACAACATAGCACGGACTTACTATTTTTCACACCTATACAAAGTACAATGGAGAAGTCTCTACGATTTGCTGAAATTCAAATGTAAGAAGGCAGTTTTCTAAGAATCTTAATCTTCATCACACAACAGAAGCAGCACCCAAATGGCTATTTGAGCCTCAGACAGCTGAGGCAATTTATCTCATATCAGTTGGTACTGCAAGGTGACCCAAGATAAGTCTAAATAGCTTTCAGGCTCCAAAGCTGGAGATAAAGATTATACTGAAACCTAGATGAATGCCAAGCAAGGCTCTACAGAAAAGCAAACAGAGTCTGCTCTGACAAACAAAATCTGAACTGTCGGGTTACATAACCAAACACCTATTCAGCAAATGGTTCAATGGGGCTTTTCAGATGACAGGCAGTTCAAATGTATCATTACAAATTGGTACCAAGAGTACAATATGAACCAAGGGTCCAGACCGTGCATTTACCAGGAACTCTCCAAATCATAAAATTGAACAACTAGAGTGCTTTCCACATATATCAGCTTGCAATTGACAAAGCCCCTTTCCTTTACCAATTCTTCAATACAGATTTATATGCAATGAACTCTCAAGGGCCAGAAAAACAGGAAAAAAAAAACACCAGTAGCTAGGAATTCCCTGCATTCCAATGGCTGATAATGGTTTGCCATGGGTTTACCTACTCACTGGCTTTGACAAAGCTGTTGCTAGGCACCTAGATTCATAGTTCCTCGGTATTTTAAAGGCTGGGACACTGAAATTCATTAAGGGAATGATTTATTAACAGTTTGTCTAAACTGGAGAGAAATAATGCTTAGTTTCCTGTCTACCTGTTCTGTAACAGAATTAAAATTTCATAGAGAAGATGAAATGAAAACAAATAAATCTGCATATGTTAATTTAATGTGACAAGACTTCCTACAAGCTAAATTCCTGCTCTGGCTGGTGCCAGGCCTTTGATATTTCCCTTCTTCCACTATGGGATTCCTGGGATTCCTGGGAAAATTTTTTAACTCTTTGGAGTCCTTTGTGTCACTAGTCTGACAATAGAAGGAGTGGATATGTCTTTCTTTCAAATACCTCTTCTCTTGCCAGATGGTTACTATCTCACTACTCAACCGTCACTTGCTTCTGACCCTTTGCACCCCCCCACCTCTTTTTTTTCTTTTAAGTGGACACAAGCTTCAGTTTATACTTACTTTGTATAAGTGCTTTTGTATAAGTGCTTTGTCCTCAGTGTTTTGATTAGTAAAATAACAATATTTCCTTTTCATTAGTGAATGGAAGAATCTGCTTCACCACAGATGTTTATGAACTGCTTGAACAATTTTCTTAAGGTTTCCGTATGGAAGAAGCCGAGCTCTGTTTTCTTTTTTTAATTAAAGTTTTGTGCATTTCATACAACATTTCCTAATCAAATCTAGACCCATTCCCCCTTCCATGACCCCCACCCAACCAGAGCTCATGCATTCTGCCATACACGTCTTGCATCTTTTTTCCATCTTTTTAAAAATGTTTCCATGTAGAAGTTTATTGTTTTGGGCACTTTACTGTTTCAGTCAGTTGTTTGACCCATACTTTTGTTGTTGTTGTTCCTTCCAATTTGTATTGCTCCAAAATATGTATATATACACATATACCAAAATTATGACATCTGAAAAGAAACTATGAGTTAATTCCAAAACATGTTTAGGGATTCACATTTTAACAGTAGAGTTGTATACAGGTAAAGAAAAAATATTACTTTACATTCCTATATAACAGCAAGTTGATGAGTAACATCAGGCATTTTATTTACTAAAACAGAAAGAAAAAAGAATTATTCAGTTTGCCTGAATAATTTGGTGCTAGGATCCACAAATAGGGACACTGTATGCCATTTGTTTTTCTGGGACTGTGTTGCTTCACTTAGCATAATGGCTTCTAGTTCCATCCATTTACCTGCAAAGTTCATGATGTCATCTTTCTTTACCACTGCATGGAGTTCCATTTTGTAGATGTACCACATTTTCTTTATCCAATTGTCGGTTGAGGCACACGGGTTGTTTCCAGCTCTTCGCTAATGTGAAGAGAGCTGCAATAAACACAGATGTGCATGCATCTCTGCGGTAGGATGAGTCTTGTGGGTGTATACCCAGGGGTGGTATGGCTGGGTCAGGTGGTAGGCTCATTTTGAGGCTTTTAAGAGTTCTTGGCACTGCTTTCAACATTGGTTGTACAAGTTTACATTCCCACCAGCAGTGGATGAGTGTTCCCCTTTCCCCACAACCTCTCCAGCATTTGGTATCCTTTATTTTCTTGATCATAGCCAGACTTATCGGAGTAAGATGAAATCTTAAAGTAGTTTTAATTGCATTTCCTTAGTTATTAGCAACGTGAAGATGTTCTAAGATGTTTCTCAGGTATCTTTACTTCTTTATTTGTGAAGTCTTTGTTCAACTCTTTACTATCTTCTGAGTGATTCATTTGTTTTCTTGCTGCTTTGTTTTTTGAGTAGTTTATATATTCTGGATGTTAATGCTCTGTCAGATGATCACTGGTGAAGGTTTCCTCCCATTCTGTGGGTTATCTCTTCACTTCTTTTATTGTATCTTTCACTGTACAGAAGCTTTTGAGTTTAATAAGGTCCCACTTGTCAATTGTTGACCTTATTTCCTGTGCAGCTGCTGTCTGATTTAGAGTCTTTTCCTATACCTAAGTCTTGTAGGTTAGTGCCAACATTTTCTTCTATCATTTTTCAGAGTTTTGGGTTTCACATTGAGGTCTTTGATCCATTTGGAATTGATTATTTTTTGACACAGTGTCTCCCTGTAGCTCTAGCTGTCCTGGAAATCACTATGTAGACCAGGCTGGCCTTGAACTAACAGAGATCTTCCTGCCTCTGCCTCCCAAGTGCTAGGATTGAAGGCATGCACTACCATGCAAAGCCTGGAGTTGGTTTTTGTACATTGTAGGAGGTTGGGATTTAATTTTATTCTTCTACAAGTAGTGATCCAGTTTTGCTGAAGATGCTGTCTTTCCTCCATTGAGTGTTCTTGGCCCCTTTGCAAAAAATGGGCTGACATTGCATGTGTTCAGGTTTGGATCTTTTTAATTTTGTTCCATTGATCTATGAGTCTGCTATTGTGCCAATACCAGGCTGTTTTTATGACTATGCTCTTGTAATATAGTTTGAAGTCTGATATAGTAATCCCCCCATGCATTGCTCTTTTTTCTCAGGGTTACTTTAGCTATCAGGGGTCTTTTGTTTTTCCATATGAACTGTTTTTTTTTTTTTATCTTTTTGAGACAGGGTCTCCCTGTATCCCCAGCTGTCCTGGAACTCACTCTGTAGACCTGGCTGTCCTTGAATTCACAAAGATCCACCTGCCTCTGCCTCCCAAGTGCTAGGATTAAAGGCGTGTGCCACCATGCCCAGCGTTCCATATGAACTTTAAGATTTTTTTTTTTTGTCCAGGTCTGTGAAGAAGCTCATGGGGATTTTAATTGGGATTGCACTGACTCTGTATATTACTTTGGGAAGGATGGTCATTTTTACTATATTAATTCTTCCAATCCATGAACATGGAAGGTCCTTGCATCTTTTGGTTTGCTCTCCTTTTCCAGGGATTTAAAATTTTCATTGTAAAGATTTTTAGTGTCTTTATTCAGATTTGTTCCTAGATATTTTATTTTTTTGAGGCTATTGTGAATGAGAAGGTATCCTTGTATTCCTTTGCTTATTATTTGCATAAAGAAAGGTTACTGAATTTTCTAGGTTAATTTTGTATCCCACTACTTTACTCAAACTGTTAATCATTTCTAGGAGGTTTCTGGTGGAGTTCTTGGTTTTCTTTAGGTAAACTATCATGTCATCAGCAAAAAGGGATAATTTGACTTCCTCTTTTGCAATTAGTACTCCTTTAATTTCCTTTTCTTATATTATTGCTTTAGTGAGTGTTTCACAGACTATATTGAAAAGGAGGCAGAGGCAGGAGGATCTTTGTGAGTTCAAGGCCAGCCTGGTCTACAGAGTGAGTTCCAGGACAGCTGGGACTACAGGGAGACCCTGTCTCGAAAAGACCAAAAAAAAAATAATAATAATAAAAAAATAATAAAATGTANAAAAAAGAAAAGAAAAGGAGTGGAGATAGGGGGCAGCCTTGCTCGGTTCCTGACTTGAAGGGGAATGCTTCTCATTTTTCCTGACTTAGAATAATGTTGGCTGTGGGTTTGTTGTATATGGCTTTTATTATGTTGAGGAATGTGTCTCTCCAGTCCAATTCCTTCTGGGACTTTAAACATGAAGGCATGTTAAATTTTGTTGAAGACCTTTTCTGCATCAAATGAGATAACCATGTGGTTTTTGTCTTTCATTCCATTATGTGCTTTATGACACTTATTGATTTACATATGTTGAACCATCCCTGCATTTCTGATACAAATTCAACTTGGTCATGATGTATGATCTTTTTGATGTGTGCCTGGATGTGTTTTGCAAGTATTTTGTTGAAAATTTTTTCATCTATGTTCATTAATGAAATGGGTCTCTATATTTTTTGGTTGTATCTTTTCCTAGTTTTGTGATTAGAGTGATGCTGGCTTCTTAGAAGGTATTTGGGAGCTTTCCTTCTGTTTGTATCCTTCTGAACAGTTTGAGTAGTAATGGTTGTAAGTCCTCTTTAAATATTTTATAGAATTCTGCTGTGAAACCATCTGGGCCAGGGCTTTTTTAAGTTGGGAGGTTTTTAATTACAATTTAAATTTCCTCATATGTTATGGGTCTGTTTAAGCTGTCTATCTCTTCTTGGTTATGCTTTGGTGATTTCCACAATTTCAGATATTCATCCATTTCTCTCAGGTTTTTAAATGATCTCAGGCTTTTAAATGATCTCAGGCTTTTAAATGATTCCCATATGATTGTATCTTTTTGTTGTCTGTCTTGATGTTTCCCTTTTTGTGTCTAATTTTATTGATTTGGAGTTCTCTTTCTTTCTTTTGGTCAGCTGGGCTAGAGGTCTGTCTATCTTGTTGGGCATATGCACAGAGAGAAGTAATTTGTACTTGAATAACCTGTTAAGGGAACTCCCCTATTTTCGTCTTATGCAGAGATGTGTTAGTACATACGTATGCTTAACATTATGAGGCATTATAGTCTGTGGGTCTGTGCATGCACAGATTGTCCAAAGTTATATGACAGCCTTCTGTGTATTGGGTAAGGATCTATGCAATTCCTACCTCCAGAGATGGAGCCAATTGCTTTGTAAAGTCTTATACATAGGAATTCCTGAAAGGAATTTGGACCTCTTGAGCAATCTCACTCCAGCCCCGCTGCTCCCTGGCAGCATATCTGCCTGCTTCTGTACCTTTCTTTTTTGAACAACTATTTCAATGTCAACCAAAGTGGATGCTACTTCAATCCTTTAATTTGCTAAGATCCTAGATCCGAGCCTAGTTGGGGAAACCCTTATTAACATTTTTTTTCTGGCATTATTTGGGAGCTACAACCTATTTCCTACATGATGATCCCTTCTGTTCCCAGGGGCGTCCTCACCCTCCTGGATAATTGCCCTCTTCTGGGGGTGGTTTGCCCTCAGAAGTTTTCTTATTCTAGGAATCTAAAGTGACTCAAGAGGAAAGGTTGGGAGCCATGACTGATCTCTGTGCCTCCAGCCAAATGAAAGAAGAGAAGGCAGACTTTTATATCTTTTATCCTACTTTGAGCTCCCTTGTGGGCCCAACTGAGGCGTCAATGTTTTATTTTAACAAAAGCCACTTGACTTGTAGGTGTCTCCTTGAAGAAGTCTGTCCATTGGGATGAGAAACAAATAACAGACTAAACATAGTTTAGTATAAACTGTAGCATCTAGGCCACATACTCAATTATAGGATACTTTCCTCAATTTCTAAAAACAAACCCAGAAATCAATTCGGCATCACTAGTCAAATGTCCATTAAAGAATACTACCATTTGGAATTTCTTATGGTACTAGCAATCAAATTCTAGTCACAAAGGGAGAGAAAATGTCAGTTTGGAATAATATGCATTTTCCCTCTCTTAAATAAAATCCAATACATCATGGGTCCAATGACATTTTAAGAATTTTGAATGTGGGGCTGGAGAGACGGCCTAGCGGTTAAGAGCATTGACTGCTCTTGCAGAGGACCCGGGTTCGATCCCCAGCACCCACGTGGTGGCTGAGAACCATCTTTAACTCCAGTTCCAGGGAAATCCGGCACCCTCTTCTGACCTCTGCAGCATTGCACGACATGGGTGCACAAACCTACAGGCAGACAGTATATTCATACACATACAAAAATAAATAAAATTAAAAAAAAGAGTTTTGAATGTATAATGCTTGACATGACATAAATCATTTAAGCAGAGGCCACTGTCCTCAGTGAGGTCTCAGAGAAAGCAGCTGGAGGAGACAAAACATTCTTTTCTACTTGGGGCCTTACAGAAACAAACCCACCAAAACCCACAAATATTTTGCAGAAGGCAGAGGTCTCTCCTACACCCACCCGAGAAGTACGTTCAGGTCTTGAAGAACAGCCACCAAAACAAGATTGGGGACTCCCAGGAGTAAATTCCTCACTACTTTAATGACCCTAGGCAAGTCTTTCCAAGACATGCTCACTGCTTCAGTGTCACTACTTGGAAAATAAGAGTTGTATTCATGCTTTGGTCTATCTGGTTCTAATCACTGTGGACTTAGGATCATCATAACCCAGCTCATGGTGGTATAGGTGGTAAAGATTTTCACATCTATTAAGAAATGCTATGACACCCAGCAACACACAATGCAACTGGGAATGCAATGCGGGGAGCCAAGTTTGCACATCACATCGCTCAGCTGATGTCTGACTGAGGGGAGCAGTAGAAAGACAGCATTTGTGTGAGTGGCAAATACTTCCATCGAAACCAGGATATTTATGTACTCTAAAGAGGGACTCTTTGTTCTTCTTTAGTACCTCACCAAAAAGTATTTTTTTTCATAGTCAAGGAAAATGCACTAGTAAGTAGTTCAGTTGCACTTTACCGCACTATTTTGTTGCTGCGTCTCAACTCCCTAACATGAGATGGGGAAGCAAGGAAGTTAGAGAGTTTATAGAATGTGATGGGACAACTACTTGTCTGAGGGATGGGGTGGTTTCTAATGGTCATCCCACAGGACTAAATGGCAACAAGGAATTTTCCATTAAGATCAGACACTCATGATCCATACTTCCAGATATGACCAAAGGCCTGACTGCTCAGAGCAGACTTGTTCCTTGGAGACTTTTGTTAATTGATACATAGCTTTTCCTGTAGAGTCAACTTTTTCTAGGGAGGGGGCTTGAGAAGTTGAGGGAATATGCAGAGGGAACCCATGTTCCCACTGTTTCAAATTTCCGGTTTATCAAGCAATAGTGTTCAATTGCTTTAGAGATTTAAGTGATTCCATACCCTCATGGCCAAATCCCTTGTAATAGAATTTGACCCTCATTAAACACACAGTTTTTTTTTTTTTTTCCAATTGCAATTCACCCCATTGATTCAGAAGCAACGTGTTACAACAATTGAGCCCATCAGTGGTTTCCTGAAACCGTCACATGAGAAGCATCATAGAACTTCCTGTCAGGGACATTCCAGGGTCCCAGGACAGGTAGCTCCAGGAATTATAGGGGTACAGAACTGAATGAAGTAAAGGGTCATGGAATCACACTGTTAGTGTGCGTGCAGTGTGTGTAGAGGGAACTGAGTGAGTATAGTGGATTCTAGTACTGACTTCAGAGAATGTGACAGGATTTCCCACTTTAGCCATTCTAAGTATACAATTCAATAGAATTCAGAACATTCATTCAGAGATCTCTAAAAAACCTGTTATCATCTTCCATTTCCAGAAGTTTTTCATCATTCTTAACAGAGAGAACTGTAAACACAATTCTCTTTTTCCTCTTTCCCCCAGTTTTTGGCACAATTTACTTTCTGTCTCAAGCAATTTCCCATCCTGGGTACATTCTAAGATGAGCATCAAGCAGCATCTGTCCTGTTGTGTCTGGATTATTCCACTCAGAATAATGCTTTCAAGGAACATCATAGTGAAGCATGTGTCAGAATTTCATTTCTTTTTATAACAGAATAAATGTTACATTGCAAGTGCATGCTCCATTTCATTTGGACATTCATTTGTTGATGACACATAGTTTCTTTTTGGTTATTATGAATAATGTTGCTCTGAATATTGGCAGATATGTAAGTGGTTTAAGACTTTGCTTTCAATTCTTTTGGGTATAAACGCAGAAGTGAAATAGCTGGTTCTTATTGTAATTATTTTTTTAGAGTTTTATTGAATTTTGTGTATTTCATACAGAACATGTCAATCTTAATCACTTTCATACCCCGTTCTCCACTGGCATCCTCCCATAGTCACCTCCCGGCTGGAATTCATACACTGGCACTTGTGTTAAAGCCTATTGTATCAAGTTAGTGTCCCCATATGTTCCTCAGTGCAAGTTCATCCACTGGATTCTAGTCAGCCTATCCAGAGTTCCTCACTTTAAGATCAACTCTTCTTCACCCAGCAGTAATCAGCTGCCAATATTTTTCAGCTAAGCTTAGGGTCTGCTGCCCATTTATGCTGGGGTTTTGTCTACTTGAGTTTGCATGGGTCTTGTGCATGCTGACAACATTGCTGTAGGTTCATAGGAGCAAGGTCCCAGGAATTTGGAGGACCCTGTTTCCATAGGGTCATGCATCTTGTTCCTGGATCTTGAAATCTTTCTGCCCTCTTTTCTGCAATAGTCCCTGAACCCTGGGTGGGTAAAGTTTATTATAAGAGTCCTATTCAAGGATCAGTATTTTGCAGGCTCTTAAGCTTTATGCTTTGGCCACTTGTGGCCTTTTGTTTTCTTGGTTTTCTGTTACATGAGGGAGCTTCATTCATGTGAGTTGAGAGATTCATTCCTGTCCTGTTTATATCTTGTTCTATTGGTGCATGAACCTCAAGTGTATTGGTTGATCACCCTCTAGACAAAAGTGCCACTATGGCATCAACAGAGAGAGTTTGCTGTACCAGTCATTGTGGTTATTAGGTTTTATAGCTGGGTTGATTGGACCATTGATTGATTTTCTCCCTTAGCACCTTGCTTAGTATCTTCTAGAACTATGAGAACTAGTCTTCAGGAAGAAGGGTTCCAGGTCAGTTTCAGCTCCATTGCTCCAAGACCTGTATTTAAAGTATGGCCTGTCTTCAGCAATATGGTTTTACATTCAAGTTCTGGGAGGCAATCAAGGGCATGGCAATAGCCTGTGTAATTTGGGGAATATCTTAGACAACCTTGGTCCAACTTCTCAAGAGAAACTTTCTCCTGTCTGGCACTGTTTCTTGTTATGTAGCCTTCAGCTATACACATGGTGTGCGTAATTTGACAGTAGGTTGTTAATTTCAAGGTATCATAAAACTGTATTCTATTGTATTGATGCTATTTTGTATTCTCAAATGGAACATATGAGACTTCTGTTTTCTCCATATCCACATTAACTCTCATATTTTTTGCCTTTCTGAAAATAGCCATTCTAATGGTATCAAGAGGTATCTTACTGTTATAGTAAGTGCTGTAGTTTGGATAGAGGGAGGCAAGGCTTAGGAAATAAAATCGTGTTGGAAATCTAACTGTTGACTATATTTCAGAAGTTAAAAATTCTGTCTCATAGTTTTGAAATATTCCATAAAGCAAGATATATTAACTTCAGATCGATCATTATTTACCAACATGTGTGATTATAAGGAGACAGGGAATCTACCGTGAGACATGAAACCATAATGTCTTATCTTGAAATGCAGCTGTCTAGGAAGGACCCAACCAGCCTAACTGGCTGTTCCAATTCTGTAAACGCATTGGCAACTGGAAAATCTCATTCCTGCCCTGTTGTCATAGAGGCTAGTTACCCCAGTCTGTAGCCCTTGGTAATATAGGCTAGTGACCCCAGTGCATGGCTCCTGGTCATACAGGCTAGAGACCTCTGTGTATAACCTTGCAGTCCCATATGCAGGAATTTAAGCCCACCAAGAACAGAATGGGTCTGAAATTGTTTATACACACCTTAAAAACTGCAGATTTATGCTCAGGTTTTGAAGATTACTCTCATGAGCCCATTCTGGCATGAATAAAGTTTCCAATTCTCTACTCCATCTCAGGTGCCTGTTCTGAATGTGATGATTCCTGTAACAAGAATGCTCAAATTAAATAAATTATTCAGGAAATATTGCCTGCACCTGCATTGGCTGTTTGGCATACCTAAAGAATAGTGGGCCGTATTGCTTGTAGACTTATTCAACTTTAGAAAATAAAATGTGGTGGCGCATACCTTTAATCCTAGCACTCGGGAGGCAGAGGTAGGTGGATCTTTGTGAGTTCAAGGCCAGCCTGGTCTACAGAGTGAGTTCTAGGCTATCTGGGGCTACAGGGAGACCCTGTCTCAAAAAAAAAAAAAAAAAACAAAAAAAAAAAGAAAGAAATGTACTGTATTGTTTTTGTAATTTAATTGAATTTTTTGATTTTCATACAGAACATCAATCATCATTACACCCTCGCCAAGCTGGCACTCTCCCATATGTACCCACTGGGATTTCATCATTCTTGTCATTTGTGTTAAGGCCTACATCTGAGTTGTGATCTCCTGATGTTCCTCAGTGTAGTTCATCCACTGGAGATTAGTGTTTTTCCTTTAGGAAGATTGGATGTTCCTCATCTTGCACTTATCAGCTGCCAACCTAAGATTGCACTTATCGGCTGCCTTCATCTAAGATTGGATCCTGCTGTCCCTCTCCACAGGTCTATGCTGGGCTTTTGTCTGCTTGAGTTTGCTTGGGCTCTTGTCCATGCTGACACCATTGCTATAGGTTCATATAAGCAACACCTAGAAGCTTGTAATAAGATTCTGTTTCCATATGGTGATGCACCTCCTCCCTAGACTCTTAATTTTTTCCATGCCCTCTTCTGAAATGGTCCCTGACCCCTGGGTGGGAAAAGTTTAATATAAGAGTCCTGTTGAAAGACCCACACTCTGAAGACTTATTCTCTATGCTTTGGACATGTGTGTGTGTGTGTGTGTGTGTGTGTGTTTTCAAATGTAAACCTTTCCGCTTCTAACTAAAACTTGTTTCTTAAAAGACATTCACTTCAAACTATTGGCCAATTAATTTCTAACAAGGGAGATTGACAAGGTTTCAATCTATAATTTTTTTACTTTTTAATTTAAATTAATCTAATTAATTAATTAATGTGTTGACTATAGCTGTCTGCATGTAGTTGTTGCATCCTGTGTGTGCAATGTCTTGTAGAAGTCAGAAGGGGTGTCAGATTCCCCTGGAACTGGTAGTTCTCCTGGAATTGAAGGTTACAGCTGTTCTCAGCGACCATGTGGGTGCTGGGTGATCGAACCGGGTCCTCTGCAAGAGAGCGGTGATCTTAACTTGCTAGGCCCATCTCTCCAGCCCCTCAAATCCTATAATTTAAGTAAGGAAATGGTAAGGTTTAGTTCTTGCTGTTATATGGGGTAAAGTTTTTTTGGAATGATAATAAGTTATTTATTTTTTATTAACATTTATTGCAACTTTAACAAAATTTATTTATTTTATTAACTATTTCCATACATTCCATCCTTCTCAATTGAATTTTAGAGTCACTTCCCTTTCCTGCCCCCCACCCACCTGAGTTCCTACACTATGCTATACATGCTTGCATTACTTTTTTCTGAGTCTTTCAGAGTTTTTTTTTTTTCAAAGCAAGAGGCTTAATTTTTTTTGTGGGGGGAGAACTTCACTATTTCAGTATTTTTTTTTTTTACCCCTGTTCTTTTGCTGTATACAATCCAACTTGTATTGCTTCAATATTTATATGTATTATATATATATATATATATATTATATATAAATAATTGTACATACATAAATATATAAAATGTACATCAATTAATCACACTGAGTTGGAGGATTTTTTTTTTTTGTTGTTGTTGTTGCTAAAAGATGCCATGTTTTTCTTAAGGAAGTGTTTGAAGGCTCCTCCCTGGCAAGCCCAAACAACCATCAATCCTGCCCCCGTGCTCCACACTGAGGTCCCTCCCTCCAATGGTCACTCAAATGAGGTCCAGCAAGCACACATCCTGTCCTGATCCCTCTGCAGTGGTCTCCATGACACAGCCTGGGTATATGGGTATAAATTTATGCATAGTCCTATTTATGACAGTAGAAAATTATTTGTCATTATTTTACTGATTTTTTTATATTTTTAGGTTTGTAAGCAAAAAGCTCCTTAAGTCATTTGTAAATGTCTTATTCTTCCTGGCATTCAACTATGGATGGCTGCATAGTTTGAATCACCATAGCCCAGAAGAAGCAGAGCGACTGGAGGGCTCTGTCCTAAGGGTTCAAGGTTTCCAATAAGATAACGCCTAGCTGTTTCCTGATTCCCTTTCATTTTAATTAGTTTCTTATGATTCAAAAATAACACAGTGGGATGGATATTCATTTATATAAAGTTGTTATGTTTTCAATATTATGATCTAAGAGAGATCTTGGTAGACAGGTTGGAATGCTATCTAATTATTACAGAAGAGAAAGATTACAGATTGAGTACACCAAAATGAAGTAATTTTGCAGAGTTCATTTCACTTTTAATTAGTTGTTATTTAATGGTTTCAGATAGCAAATAATATTCAGTGGTCTTGACATTTTTTGGGGGGTGAAGGGGATAGCAGGAACTCACATAACTTGAAACTTGGGCTTTTCAAGAATGATATTTTGAAATGGTGTTTGAAGACATGTAGATTTATTTGGCTGTAAAATATTCTGGGTTACAACAAATTTGGCCATGGTATTTGGATCCTTCAGGAACATGAGTTGCTTTTTTATTCTGTGGAGGGGAGGTAAGAGGAAGATTTATTCCCATGTATCACCTAAATATCTCTCTAGAAGGGAAGTGGAATATATCCATGTTAGGCTTCTCAAATTTTATGACACCAACCAAGACTCTCACTCAGCTGTTAGTTAAGACATACTGTTTTATATTTATAACACAAGTGGAAAATGCCTCAATCCAGGTAGTCTTCAAGTATTACAAGTCTGAATTTTCTTATTCAAACTCATAGTGTGGAGAGAAATATTCATAGAAAAAGGACTTGTAGGATAGATAGCCTCTAAGTCTTCTAGATAGATAACTTTCTAGAATTCTTTTAACAAGAATGATAATAGAATTAAGAATAAAAATAAGAACCACGCCAGAATGGAGAGTAGTGGCAACTTTCCTTCTACCTTTGGAGATGGAATTATTATTATTATTTTTTTAATTCTGAAATGCTTTAATAACCCAACTACATTGTTAAATTACTTTCTTCTAAATATATATCTAGTTTTACAATCATTGGGCTGGAAAATTCCAGGAATTGAAAAAACTAAAGAGAAGGGGCTGGAAACACAGCTCAGTGGTAAAACACATTGGCTGTTTTTTTTTTTTTTTCTTTTACATGGAAATTCCATTTTTTCTCCAACTTGTATCACTTTCAATATACATACATACATACATATAAATGTAATAGATATATAACATATATAACATACATACATACAATATCACCTGAGTTGGAGGATTTTTCTTCTTTCTCTTTCTTTCTTTCTTCTACTGTCTTTCTTTCTTTCTTTCTTTCTTTCTTTCTTTTATTTTTTTTGCTAAAAGATGTTCATGTTTTCCCAAGGAAGTGGCTGAAGTTTTTTCCTTGGCAAACCCAAACAACATCAATCCTGGCCCCTGTGGCCCACATGGGGTCCCCACCTGGTCACCAAAATGCAGGTCCAAAGTATCGGGTCCTGTCTTGATCTACTGTATTGGTCTCCATGATACAGCATGGATAGTCCAACACTGCAGTCCTACCTCCTGAGAGGGTGAATCCATAGCTGCTCAGTTCACGCTGGATAATCTCCAAGTAGTCCATCCATGGCATTGAAGGTTTGGGAGGATTCTCAAGTTTTATGCTCTGAAGTACAGTTTCTCAGACCTTATGATTATTTATTTCTGGTAATACTTTTCTTTTGGACATTAAGGCCAACACAGTTAGCCCAGATTAATAAGGTTTTTGTTTTTTCCAAGGTCAGTTGAGATCTGTGTCCAAAGGGTAAACTTTAGGGTGTTTTTTTTTTTTTTTTTTTTGGTGGGGGGCTGTATTTTTTTTTTTTGGCTTTTCAATCACCAGTTGGAGATGGAATTATTTTGCATAAGAAGTTTGTGGCCTTATTATCACTCTTTGACAATAATTACTTTTCTACTATATATCGTCCAATGTAAAATGGGAACATAAAATCCTTATCAGTATTTTGTAGCTACAACAGTATTTACCCATATTTTGACACTGGGTAACTGACATAATTATTTCAAGTAATAAATTTTGAGCACTATTTCTGAAAGCATGGCAGAAACTTCAAGTACCTCAGGGATTTCTATGTACAGGCTAGGAGTCAATCAAATAGCCTAAACAAATGCTGCAGTAAATCAGCCCGATGAAAATCAAAACATCATCTTGGAAGCTCTAAGGGCATTGGCTCATCATGTCATCGATGCGGGCTTCATACTGGAAAGCTATTGTGATTCTTCTGAAAAGTGTTTGATATTTATTCGTTGGGAAGCAGTATATGTGAAACTAGAAATGAATGTGGGCTGTTTGGAAGATGAGGAGAAGAGTAGGCTTCTTTCTGTGGTAAAGCAAATAATAGTTCATAATAAGTGTATTTCGTGTTATGTGCTTTCTATTGGACTGATGCCAAGCTCGACTTGATTTCCTTACTGTTATAATCCCTTGCTCCCTTCTAATATAACTTGATGCATTTTATGAATATCTCTGAAAGGCAACTTATAAATTTTATTTGTCAATAGGATGACAAGCTGCCATAGTTGGAAGCAGAGGATGATGCACAGATTTGATGATTTCTTGAATAAGATCTATGACCATTTTGATGTTGTATTAGGATTTCTCTGAAAATCTTGTAAGCTCCTGCATTACTTACAAGGTCGAAGACAGGTATGATTTAGCTGTAAAAAAAATCCACAGAAAATGACAAGGGATTCTGGGATTTGTTTCAGCTTTGCAATTAATTAGCTGCACTCTTTTGATCCAGAATTTTTGCTACATTGAGTTTTTTATTTAAAAATAAAAGAAATGATCACTTCTGATGATAAAATTGTCATGCCTATCAGGGTCCTGAAAAGAACTCAGCAGCACAAATAAGGTGTGAGGCTCTGTGTGTAATAACAAGGGGGGGGGGGGGGTGAGGCAGGTGTTATGACAAGAGTTCCTGGCCTCCCCCCCCCCCCCCAGATCTTGCCATTAAAGCAGAGTGGTCTCAATTCATTGTCTACCGTGTGCTAGGGAAATAGATGCATTTAGTCATATATACAGGAAGGGGTTGCGTGCCACCTCATGGCACATGGAGAAGGTCAGAATTGGTAGGATTTGTTCTTTCCTTTGACCATTGTGATCCCGGGATGAATTCAGATCACCAAGGTTTGGCAACAAGTGCATTTACCACACCCTTATTACCCACTGAACAATCTCATCAGCTTTTCCTTCCCTCACTCTCTCTCTCCCCTCCTCGCTCTCTCATCTCTCTCTCTCCTCTCTTCTCTTTTCTCTCTTATCTCTTTGAGACAGGTTTTCCCTGTACCTGAGCTTGTCATGGAACTCACTCATGTGAGACCAGAGCTGCCCTTGAACTCACAGAGATCTGCCACCATTTGGCCTCCAGTGCTGGGATTAAAGTTGTGCACCACCAAGCCCTGCTCCTTTCTCTTTTTTTTTTTTTAATTTTTAAATCTTTTTAACCCTTGTACCAGTGATTGTGTTGGGCATGTTGTAGTGACACAGTCTGTGGCGATAACTACACTGTTTCGTGTAATTGGTTCTTTTAGACTGGGTATGTATAAGAATGAATTGACAGCCACAGTATAAGCTGAAGTGATGACAGGCATGGAGACTAGACATCACTAAGCATTCACTGACAGCCTCCAGCACTGGCATAGTTGCAAGTGGAAGGGAGGGGCCGCAGAGAGAATGACCTGCTGGATGGCTGTGGGGAGGCCTGCCCTTTCTGGGTTCTGACTTTGAGCTGATTATGAATCTAAGAAGCAGAGTCCCACGCAGTGACAGGTGGTATTAAATAGCTCTTTTTTCTTTCTTCTTTCTTTCTTGGTCTTCCTTTTCTTCCCAGACCCTAGGCATTCAGCCTATTCCCACTCCTTTGACAGGTCTCCCATTATATTCTACCCATCCTCAAATGCAGTTCAAATGCTATGTTCTCTGCTGGAATTTCCCCGCTCTTCAGTCAGCATTCTCTCTGTGCTCTATCTAATCATGCCTTTTTTGGAGTTACCTGGAGGTTGCATTCTGCAGGTGCAATCTGTTACTATAGCCTGTTTTCTCTGATGCGAACATTAACTTTTAGAGAGAAGGACCGTACTTTTTCTGTTTTGTTTGTATCATCTACAGCTCAGTGCCCACACAGTAGCTTGCCCACAGTACTTGCTAATAAATCCTCAGGAAATGAAGGTAGAAAGCCTGTAATTTCTCTTTTTAGCAGAAATTCAGGCTCTACTCTGGCTATGGATCTAATAGCCCTGAGATTGTGGTTGAATTATCAAGCCTTTTAAGTTTTTTGTTTGTTTGTTAATTAGCTAGTTTATTTTGTTTGGTTTGAATTTAATTTTTTCTTAAGAATTATGCAGTTCTCAAGCATACTTAACCCTGATGCCTGTAAACAGTGAATGCATGTCAGAAATAATGTCCCATTTTTGGATTATATGTGCTTATGAAGTTCACATTTAGCTACTTCTTTGTCTTTATTGTATAAAAGTGCATTCAGACATACTAATGCCAAAAAGAGCTTTGCAGATAGTGATGTCGTGATAGATTGATGAAAGCTGAAAGCCAAGAGTCAGCATCTTAGATTTAGAGGGATATGGAGAGATGGTGACTGATGTTGGAAAGCAGCAATTGAAAACTAATTATGAAAAGAGAGCCTGAGGTAAACAGAATGAATTTAGTGGAGAAGAGCAATCATACTCACTGTTCAGAATGACATTTATATTTGAGGAAGAGGACAGATATAGAGGAGAGAGAAGAGAGAGAGGAGAGAGAGAGAGAGAGAGTATTAGAAGAGAGAGAGAAGAAACAACCTGACATTTTGTATGGATCCACCTGCCAAAGACAAACATTTGTGGGGTAGAAAGGGACTAGGCAATTTCTCTATGTGGGTTCCTTATTGCCCTGAATGTTGAACAATAAATATATTTGTATGCCCAGAGCTGTGCCTGAAACCCCGGGGATCATAATAGTTTTCATCAGGAAATGCCAGGTATACTCAAAATTATTCTTAAAGCAGCAGAAATACAACTGGTATGTTAAAACATACCGAGTGCAAGTTAGTGAGTGAGCCACAGATTAGTAATAATCATTTCTTCANGGGTTCAGATAGGCCTTGGTACTTGGCAGGTGGGAAATGGTAAAGACAGGAATAAAATCCAAATTGTTGAGGTCTTGCCCTTAATCTAGCAGATTCAGCCTTACAGACCTGATATCTATGCCCTTGATTTATCATTAACCTTTTCATTGAACTGAAAGTTCTTGGAAACCAGGAATCTAGTTTTACTTTGTTCTTTCAAAAATATTTTTCACAATGCTCTGCATTCATGTATCCCAAAATGATAGGAGGTTTTCTTGCTGGATAGATGGATGGATGGCTGGATGCTTGGATGGATGGACAGATGGAAATGGACAAATACTACAGTTGGTTTTGGAGAAACAAAAAATAGGAAATGGAAGAAATAGTGGACCAGAAGGACAAGGAGAAGAGAGACGTTTCAATGTAACACTTTGAGATCTAATATATCAGACCAGACATTCCAGAGAAATAAGAATGTCCCTGTAAAAAAAAAATGCCCTCAACAACGCTCCTAGTTTACAAACTCACAGAAGTTCCGTGCGGTATCTCCCTCTATAAAGGCAAACAAAGTGGAATAACCAGGATTAATAGCAATTAGATCATGTCCTCTATCGACTTAATACTGTTTGGGGCTGCCGAGAAATTTATAGAAACAAATAAGATAGTCCAATACTTGCTAAAACTCTAATCCCTTCCAAATGAAATGCAACTCCTAGGTCACCATTTTCTTTGGAAATACAAACCCAGGCATTGGCGTTTGCAGAAGGATGTTAACCTTCCTAGCAGCACAGCTGTAGCGGGAAGGGCTGGCGGGCAGGCATGGAGGAGGAACTAAAGACAGGAATGCAGAGGTCAGTCCAACTCTTCATTGTCTGTAAGTACACAGGGCTGTACACACAGAAGTGACAGTGCATGACCCTTCCTCGTCATGGGTGAAAAAGACTTGAGATATTATAAAAAAAAAAAAAGGTGAAGCTGCCCTATGAATATCAAAGTGCAAAACTCTCCCAGGAGAATGACTGCCAGAACCCTTTGAAGAAGGCACAATGCTCTGTATGCTATTAATATTTATTCATTCACACATTCATTTGTGCATCCATAAGATTAAAATGCAAAATACATCTGTCAGAAGGGAAATTCATTAGCAATAGAAATTTAGAGGGCCGAAGTTTTCTCTGATGAATATTCAGTATTTTACCTAGAAAGCAGAAATTCTGCCTCTGAGCCTCCAGCCTATCTAGGCCTAGAGAAAATTCGGTCCTTCCAGGTCATGGTACCTGGTTGTATTAATAGATGAGATCAAGAATATCCAGGGGGTATAGCTGAGACTCAAGTTCTGTTAATAGTCATTGCATTCTTTACCTGCCACACTCTAAAAAGTGTGTTACTCGAAAACCACCAAGAAAGCAAAAAGGAAAAGGAAAAAAAAAAAGGGGGGGGGTAAAAGAAAAAGAAAGGAACAACGACAACAATAAACATCAGGTTTCAGAATGCCCAAGATAAAAAAGAAAAATCAGGAATACCTTAATACATTATTCATCCTTAGCCTCTTGATTCATGTCTTTTTACTATGCCAGGAAATGGGTGTATGCAGAAAGATTTTTTTTGCCTCATTCAAGATCAGATCTCTACCTCCACAGAAAGCACTTGCTGCTATTTGTTTGAGATACATGCTGAACTACCTGTTTTGCTAGGGAATACCATTTGGAAATAAGATTAACAGACAAACTCTAATTATGGAGAATGATGAGTTGATAGATCTTTTATCAAAAAAACATGAGTCTATCACTTTAAGGAGAGCAGCTGTCAGCATTTGTTATCAATGAACAAAAATGTTAGGCTTTTGAGGAAGCGTAAAAGTTTGAGAAACCTTTTATTAGTGAACGTGATTTTTTTATTGTCAAAACTGGTAAAAGAATTTGGTAAACCACATAATATCACATAAAATAATAATCTTCCAAGATCAAAGCTTTGAGGCCTACAAAATCATATATGTAGATGTCAATACATAAAGCAAATGAATAAGTATCACCCAAAGACCATGTATTGAAGATATTAATGAAAGTTTCCAGAAAAACATCTTCAACTATTTTATCAATACTCTGTGGAATTTATGTAATTATATGTGAAATAATAAAATATTTAACTTCTATATATTTTCATTTTCTAACGAACTGACAAATTTTTAAAAGAGATGGTCACTTAAAATTCCTGAGAGTTGGCCGCAGGGACCATTGCAGAGTGGGAGGCAGATAGATTGTAAAAGCCTGGGGTAAATATAAGAAACAGTTTTCTGAGCTTCTGGGAACTTCCTTGTACGAATTTACAGCAATTTATACAAGACCCCTGCAAACCAAACCAGAACAAAACTCAAGCAGGAATTGGGGAATTGGAGCAGGAGGTATGGTAGCGATTGCTGTGTAACGAGTACTGCTAGCTGATTGATTACTGCTAGCTGATTGATTACTGCTAGATGATTGATTACTGCTAGCTGATTGATTACTGCTCATTACTGCTACTGATTACTGCTAGCTGATTACTGCTAACTGATTACTGAGTGAAGGAAAGTGTCATCTTTAAGGGCATGGATGCCTAGATGGGCTGACCAGGCCAGTGGAATGAAACTCGCGCACCAAGGGATATGCTGAGAACAACAAACTTATTCCTCATAGAAGTTAACATATATGACAGAAAGTGTAAAACCCAGTGGGAGGGGCACTGTAAGGGAGTACAAAGAGTGGGAATGTAAAATATGATTAAGATATGTGGTGGAATGCACAAGTTTCCATTAAAATACGACATAGAAAAAAAATAAATTTTAATTAAAAAAATTCCTAGGATTATCAATAGCTTTTTTCATTTGTATGTATAGTGTGTGCATACATGTGTCTATGCACATTCATGTTCACATATGTATGCTTGAACCTGTATGTGAGGGAGTGTGTGCATGTGGGTAGAGGCCAAAGATTCATGGCAGATGTCTTCCTTAATCATGCTCCATGTTGCATTTTGTAAGAGTCTCTCACTGTAGCCCAGAGCTCACCTATTCAGCCTAGCTGGTCAGCTTGCTCTGGGGAATGTGGCTTCCACTACTGGTGGCCCGTGCTGTCTGAAGGCCACCTACCCACTGGGCAATTTACATGGTTGCGGCCATATGAGCTCCAGTCCTTACACTTGCACCCCAAGCCCCCATCTCCCCAGCCCCCTCAAGAAATTTTAAGGATATGAAAGAATTCTGTGATCAGATATTTGTGAATGACTGGGTTTTATCAATGAGTTTTTGACTTCTGGCTTCCAAACGGGTTTGACCAATGAGGAGCTACAGCAAGAAGCAAAAGAGAAAGACATGTAAGTTGGGCTGTTTATCCATTTGGGTAGTTGTATCCTTATCCTATAGTTAAGCCTGAGGACTTGCCTCAAAGCTCTCCTTCTTGGGTTTCTAGTAGGATACCCCCACCACCACCAGCTTAGCAGAAAAGGCTTTTCTACTACCATTCCAGAGAAAACATGTCCTTCTATTCTGATTCCTTCTTATATGGACAGTTTGCTATTGGGTCTTAGTTGGTAGAAACTGTGATATAAACATTTTTATCCTGTACACACAAACTAAAAAAAATACCTAATAACATAATTTATAAAAGTTCTTCCAGTGCAAACCTAATTATTCCTAGGCACTATTGTCTGGATCACTGAACTTCCTTTCCATGCCTCATGAGCATGGCAAGTACATATTTCTTACACTAGTGATCCACAGTTGTCTGTGGATATTCTCTCAAGGTACTGACTCATTTTTCAAGCCTTCATACCAGTGTTTTGTGTTTAAACAGATAAAGACTTTAACAGATAAAGACTCCCAATTGTGGTCTAACAAGCCAAAATAGACAATTTCCTAAAACAGATCCTGATCCTAAGCATGCTAAAATGTGATAATATGCATGTCTTAGAATCAATGGACTGAATTTATTTAAGTCTCTGTTTTCAATGTAACTTTCACTTTCTGATAAATTTTTCTCACATCTCACTGCTTCAATCACGTTCTTAATCAATTATTGAAACCAGTTCAGTCTAGTTTCCAAAGCAATCGTCTATTACTGTGTGGAATGGGAAGTTACCTCCCAGAAAAAAGGGGGGGGGGGCAAACTGTGTTTTACAGAGTCTACAAATGCTAATTAACTGATGAGAAATCCATGACTTGCAGAGAGGAAGGAAAGGTTGCAAGTCCCAAAACAAATTGCATCGGGCTATCTTTACTGCTCTTAATAGCTACTCTTTTCCTGCCTCTGTGCTTGACCTACATTATTTTGTGACTATTGGGTAAATCCTTTTGGAATGTTCAAAAAGATCACAAACTTCTGTCAACCTAAGGGCTAAGAGTGTCATCAAACAGTGCCTGAGGACCAAACTCATCAGGATATTCCCCTTATCTTGCTGTGACCTCCGATTTGAAAGTTTTCATCAATTAAAGAAAAAATGCCTTGAAAAAAATTTATGCTATTTGTTTTGTTCTGTATACTATTTTTTATTTTTTTAATTTTATTGAAGTTTTGTGGCATCTCATACATCACTCTCAGTTCATATCCCACCCGCATTTCCTTCCCCCTCCATGCCCCCCACCCCCCCTCCCCCAGTTCATGCATCTGCCATACATGACCTGTTTCCCCTTCTGAGTCTTTTCAAAGTTTTTCAAGCAGAAGAATGATTTTTTGTGGGAAGAACTCTACTGCTTCATCTTTCCTGTCCCAGTTCGTTTGTTGCTGTTGTTCCCTCCAATAAGTATGGGTTCAACATAAAAAAAGGCATTTTATATATTGTCCACACATGTACTAAAATCAGGTCATCTGAAAATAAACTGTATATTATTTACAAATCATATTTTGGGATTCCACATTTTTTTTCCCTTTTAACATTTATTTGCTCTAAAATATACAAACATAACCTCTACCCTTGGTAACCAAAATTATGTCTGAAAATAAGTAGTAGGTTAATTCGACAGCCCATTAAGGATTTCACATTATAAGAGGCACAGTTGCTTTTAGATAAGAGAAATATAACATTAACAATTTTCAGTTTGCCTTACGACTAGATACTTGGTACTAGCATCCACATATGAGGGAAATCATTCGTTGTTTGTTTTTTCAGGGACTGTGTTAACTTCACTTAGCATAAATTTCTTCTAGTTAATTCCATTTTCCCTGTTAGTTTTTTGTTTTTTTTTTTTTTTTTTTGTTTTGTCCTTTTGGAGACAGGGTCTGCTTGCAGTCCCAGCTGGTCCTGGAGCTCACTATGTAGACCAGGCTGGCCTTGAACTCACAGAGATCCAGCTGCCTCTTGCCCCCGAGTGTGGAATTAAAGGCATATGCCATACCCAGCTTTCTGATTTACTATTTTTTATTTTTTTAGTTTTATTTTTTTTAATTTTTATTTAGTTCCGTATGTGTATGAATGCCTGTCTGCATGCAAGTTTGTTCACCCTGTGTTGTGCAATCCGCCGAGGTCAGAAGAGGGTGTCGGATTCCTCTGGAACTGGAGTTCTCTGGAATTGAGTCTCAGACGGTTTCTCATCTCAGCCGCCATGTGGTGCGTGGGGATCGAACCCAGGGTCCTCTGTAAGAGCGGTCGGCTCTCTTAGAAAACGACCGCTAGGCCATCTTCCAGCCCCTGTTACATTTTAAAAAGCTCACTAAACTGTTGGGCATGTTGGAATATGGCATTTGTGGGTAACCTAAGTCTGTGCTCCCAGGCCATGGTCCTTATATTTGGCTTCAGAATAAACTCTTTTTTTTTATTTATTTTGCACGGGTATGAATGTACTGTCTGCATGTAGGTTTGGTGCACCCATGTCGTGCAATGCCGCAGAAGTCCAAAGAGGGGTTGCGGATTCCCCTGGAATGGAGTTCTCCTGAATTGGAGTCACAGACGGTGATCGCAGCCGCCATGTGGGTTCTGGGGATCGAACTGGGTTCTCTGCAAGAAGTCAGAGCTCTTAAATGCTAACCATCTTTTCAGCACCAGAATAAACTCTTACTTCCTTTAAGGTGAGAATAAATTGTGTTCTGGTATCAGTACTTTTTAAAATTACAGACATGGCCAAATTATGAGGAATTTTGAAACTCTTGGCTCTGAAGAAATGATTATTACTAATCTGTGGCTCACTCACTAACTTGCACTCGGTATGTTTTAACATACCAGTTGTATTTCTGCTGCTTTAAGAATAATTTTGAGTATACCTGGCATTTCCTGATGAAAACTATTATGATCCCCGGGGTTTCAGGCACAGCTCTGGGCATACAAATATATTTATTGTTCAACATTCAGGGCAATAAGGAACCCACATAGAGAAATTGCCTAGTCCCTTTCTACCCCACAAAGTTTTGTCTTTGCGATGGTTCCTACCAAATTTGTCAGGTTGTTTCTCAGTCTCTCATTCTCATCTCTCTCTCTCTCCTCTCGTCTCCTTCTCTCTCTTCCTCTCTCTCTATTCTGTCTCTTCTTCTCAATATAAATGTCATTACTGAACAAGTGAGTAATGATTCTCTTCTCCACTAAATTCATTCTGGTTTAACCTCAGGCTCTCTTTTCATAATTTAGTTTTCAATTGCTGCTTTCGCAACATCAGTCACCATCTCCTCCATATCCTCTAAATCTAAGATGCGGACTCTTGGGCTTTCAGCGTTTCATCACAATCTATCACGACATCACGATCTGCAAAGCTCTTTTTGGCATTAGTATGTCTGAATGCACTTTTATACAATAAAGACAAAGAAGTAGCTAAATGTGAACTTCATAAGCACATATAATCCAAAAATGGGACATTATTTCTGACATGCATTCACTGTTTACAGGCATCAGGGTTAATATGCTGAGAACTGCATAATTCTTAAGAAAAAATTAAATTCAAACCCAAACCAAAATAAACTATAGCTATTAACAAACTAAAACAAAAACTTAAAAGGCTTGATAATTCACCACAATCTCAGGGCTATTAGATCAGTAGCCAGAGTAGAGCCTGAATTTCTGCCTAAAAAGAGAAATTACAGGCGTTTCTACCTTCATTCCTGAGGATTTATTAGAAGTACTGTGGGGGACAAGCTACTTGTGGCACTGAGCTAGATAGATACAAGACAAACAGAAAAGTACGGTCCTTCCTCTCTAAAAGTAATGTTCGCATCAGAGAAAAACAGGTATAGTAACAGATTGCACCTCAGAATCAACCTCCAGGTGAACTCCAAAAACAAGGCATGATAGATAGAGCACAGAGGAGAATGCTGACTGCAGAGCGGGGAAATTCCAGCAGAGAAATAGCATTTGGAACTGCATTTGAGTGATGGGTAGAATATAATGGGAGACCTGTCAAAGGAGTGGGAATAGGCTGAAGCCTAGGGTCTGGGAAGAGAAAAAGGAACCAAGAAAGAAAAGAAAGAAAGAAAAGCTATTTATTACCACCTGTCACTGCGTGGGACTCTGCTTCTTAGATTCATAATCAGCTCAAAGTCAGAACCCAGAAAGGGCAGGCCTCCCCACAGCCATCCAGCAGGTCATTCTCTCTGCGGCCCCTCCCTTCCACTTGCAACTATGCCAGTGCTGGAGGCTGTCAGTGAATGCTTAGTGATGTCTAGTCTCCATGCCTGTCATCCCCTTCAGCTTATACTGTGGCTGTCAATTCATTCTTATACATACCCAGTCTAAAAGAACCAATTACACGAAACAGTGTAGTTATCGCCACAGACTGTGTCATCTACAACATGGCCCAACACAATCACTGTGACCAAGGGTTAAAAAGATTAAAAAAATAAAAAAAAAAGAGAAGGAGTCAGGCTTTGGTGGTGGCACACCTTTATCCCAGCCACGTTGGAGCCAAAGTGGGGCAGATCTGCTGTTGAGTTCAAGGCAGCCTGGTTCACAAGTGGGTTCCAGGACAAGCTCAGGCTACAGGGGAAACCTGTCTGCAAAGAGAAAGAGAGAAAAGAGAGAGAGGAAGAGAGAGATGAGAGAGAAGAGAGAAGAGAAGAAGAGAGAAAGTGATGAGATGGGTTCGTGGGATAAATCAGTGGGTAAAATGCACTTGTAGCCAAACCGGTGATCTAATTATCCCTGGGACTCACATGGTCAAAGGAAAGAACAAATTCCTACAATTTCTGACCTTCTCCATGTGCATGAGGTGGCACGCAACCCCTTCCTGTATATATGACTAAATGCATCTATTTCCCTAGCAACACGGTAGACAATGAATTGACCACTCTGCTTAATGGCAAGAGTCGGGGGTGGGGGGGGGGGGAGCCAGGAACTCTCTGTCATAACACCGCCTCACCCTGCCTTTGTATTACACACAGAGCCTCACACCTTATTGTGCTGAGTTCTTTTCAGACCCTGATAGGCATGACAATGTTATATCAGAAGTGATCATTTCTTTTATTTTTAAAATAAGAAAATCAATGTGCAAAAATTCTGGATCAAAAGAGTGCAGCTAATTAATTGCAAAGCTGAAACAAATCCCAGAATCCCTTGTCATTTTCTGTGATTTTTTTTTTTTACAGCTAATCATACCTGTCTTCGACCTTGTAAGTAATGCAGGAGCTTACAAGATTTTCAGAGAAATCCTAATACAACATCAAAATGGTCATAGATCTTATTCAAGAAATCATCAAATCTGTGCATCATCCTCTGCTTCCAACTATGGCAGCTTGTCATCCTATTGACAAATAAAATTTATAAGTTGCCTTTCAGAGATATTCATAAAATGCATCAAGTTATATTAGAAGGGAGCAAGGGATTATAACAGTAAGGAAATCAAGTCGAGCTTGGCATCAGTCCAATAGAAAGCACATAACACGAAATACCTTATTATAAACATTATTTGCTTTACCACAGGGAAAAAAAAAAGCTACTTCTTTCCTCCCAGCTTCAAAAAAAAAGAAAAAGAAAAAAAAAAACACAGCCAAACATCATTTCTAGTTTGTCACATATACTGTCTTCCCAAAGATAAAATCAAACACTTTCAGGAAGAAACCAATAGCTTTCCGTGATGAAGCCAGGCATCGAGTGACATGATGCAGCCAATGCCCTCTGTAGCTTCCAAGAATGTTTTTGATTTTCATCGGGCTGATTTACTGCAGCATTTGTTTAGGCTATTTGATGACTCCTAGCCTGTACATAAAATCCCTGACGGGTACTTGAATTCTGCCATGCTTTCAGAAAAGTGCTCATAAATTTATTGACTTGAAATAATTATGTCATTACCAGTGTCAAAATATTGGTAAATACTGTTGTAGCTACAAAATACTGATAAGGATTTTATGTTCCCATTTTACATTGGACGATATATAGTAGAAAAGTAATTATTTGTCAAAGATGATAATAAGGCCACAAACTTTCTTATGCAAAGAATTCCATCTCCAACTGGTGAAGTGAAAAGCCCAAAGGATGCCAGGGGCTCCCCCCACCAAAAAAAAAAAAAAAAAAAAAACCCCTAATTTACCCTTTGAGGACAGATCCTCAATTGACCTTGAAAAACCAAAACCTTAGTAATCTGGGCTAAATGTGTGGCCTTAGATCCAAAAGAAAAGTATTACCAGAAATAAATAACATAAGGTCTGAGAAATGTACTCTTCAGACAATAAACTTGGAATCCCAAACTTCATTGCCATGGATGGGGACTTTGGGATTATCCAGCTGTGAACTAGCAGCTATGGATTGCAGCCTCTCAGGAGGTAGGACTGCAAGTGGGAAACGTAACCCAGGCTGATCATGGAGACGAATACAGAGGATCAAGACAGGACCCATACTTGCTGGACCCATTTGGTGACCCACGGTGGGGACCCAGTGTGGGCCACAGGGCAGGATTGATGGGTGTTTGGGTTTGCCAAGGAAGGAAACTTCACGCACTTCCTTGGGGAAAACAATGACTCTTTTAGCAAAAAATAAAAAAAAAAAAAGAAGAAAGAAAGAAAGAAAATAAGGAAAGAAAGAAAGAAAGAGAAAGAAAGAAAATTCTCCAACTCAGTGATATGTGTAATGTATGTATGATATTTATTTATACATTTTATGTATGTATGTGTGGATGGATGTGTGGATGGAGGGAGGGAGGGGAAAGAGTAAAAGAAAAAACAAAAAAAGAGATTGTAGTCCCAGCTGTCCTGGAATTCACTCTGTAGACCAGGCTGGCCTTGAACTCACAAAGATCCACCTGCCTCTGCCTCCCAAGTGCTAGGATTAAAGGCGTGCGCCACCACGCCCGGCTCCTTTGGGCTTTTCAATCACCAGTTGGAGATGGAATTATTTTGCATAAGAAGTTTGTGGCCTTATTATCACTCTTTGACAATAATTACTTTTCTACTATATATCGTCCAATGTAAAATGGGAACATAAAATCCTTATCAGTATTTTGTAGCTACAACAGTATTTACCCATATTTTGACACTGGTAACTGACATAATTATTCAAGTCATAAATTTATGAGCACTATTTCTGAAAGCATGGCAGAAACTTCAAGTACCCTCAGGGATTTCTATGTACAGGCTAGGAGTCATCAAATAGCCTAAACAAATGCTGCAGTAAAATCAGCCGATGAAAATCAAAAACATCTCTTGGAAGCTACAGAGGGCTTGGCTCATCATGTCACTGATGCCTGGCTTCATCATGGAAAGCTATTGGTATTCTTCCTGAAAAGTGTTTGATTTTATCTTTGGGAAGCAGTACTATGTGACAAACTAGAAATGATGTTGGCTGTTGGAAGATTGGGAGGAAGAAGTAGCTCTTTCCTGTGGTAAGCAAATAATAGTTCATAATAAGTGTATTTCGTGTTATGTGCTTTCTATTGGACTGATGCCAAGCTCGACTTGATTTCCTTACTGTTATAATCCCTTGCTCCCTTCTAATATAACTTGATGCATTTTATGAATATCTCTGAAAGGCAACTTATAAATTTTATTTGTCAATAGGATGACAAGCTGCCATAGTTGGAAGCAGAGGATGATGCACAGATTTGATGATTTCTTGAATAAGATCTATGACCATTTTGATGTTGTATTAGGATTTTTCTGAAAATCTTGTAAGCTCCTGCATTACTTACAAGGTCGAAGACAGGTATGATTTAGCTGTAAAAAAAAAATCACAGAAATGACAAGGGATTCTGGGATTTGTTTCAGCTTTGCAATTAATTAGCTGCACTCTTTTGATCCAGAATTTTTGCACATTGATTTTCTTATTTTAAAAATAAAAGAATGATCACTTCTGATATAAAATTGTCATGCCTTCAGGGTCCTGAAGAACTCAGCAACAAATAAAGGTGTGAGGCTCTGTGTGTAAAACAAAGGCAGGGTGAGGCAGGTGTTATGACAGAGAGTTCCTGGCCTGCCCCCCCCCCCCGATCTTGCCATCTAAGCAGAGTGGCTCAATTTTGTCTACCGTGTGCTAGGGAAATAGATGCATTTAGTCATATATATACAGGAAGGGGTTGCGTGCCACCTCATGCACATGGAGAAGGTCAGAAATTGTAGGAATTTGTTCTTTCCTTTGACCATGTGAGTCCCAGGGATGAATTCAGATCACCAGGTTTGGCAACAAGTGCATTTACCCACTGATTTACCCACTGAACCATCTCATCACCTTTCCTTTCTCTCTCTCTCTCTCTCTCTCTCTCTCTCTCTCTCTCTCTCTCTTTCTCTCTTTCTCTTTGAGACAGGGTTTCCCTGTAGCCTGAGCTGTCCTGGAACTCACTCTGTAGACCAGGCTGGCCTTGAACTCACAGAGATCTGCCCCACTTTGCCTCCCAAGTGCTGGGATTAAAGGTGTGCACCACCAAGCCCTGCTCCTTTCTCTTTTTTTTTTTAATTTTTAAATCTTTTTAACCCTTGGTACCAGTGATTGTGTTGGGCCATGGTTGTGCTGACACAGTCTGTGGCGATAACTACACTGTTCAGTGTAATTGGCTTCTTTTAGACTGGGTATGTATAAGAATGAATTGACAGCCACAGTATAAGCTGAAGGGGATGACAGGCATGGAGACTAGACATCACTAAGCATTCACTGACAGCCTCCAGCACTGGCATAGTTGCAAGTGGAAGGGAGGGGCCGCAGAGAGAATGACCTGCTGGATGGCTGTGGGGAGGCCTGCCCTTTCTGGGTTCTGACTTTGAGCTGATTATGAATCTAAGAAGCAGAATCCCACGCAGTGACAGGTGGTAATAAATAGCTTTTTCTTTCTTTCTTTCTTTCTTTCTTGGCTTCCCTTTCTTCCTTCCCAGACCCCTAGGCATTCAGCCTACTTCCCACTCCTTTGACAGGTTTCCCATTATATTCTACCCATCACTCAAATGCAGTTCAAATGCTAGTTCCTGCTGGAATTTCCCCGCTCTTCAGTCAGCATTCTCCTCTGTGCTCTATCTATCCATGCCTTGTTTGGAGTTCACCTGGAGGTTGCATTCTGCAGGTGCATCTGTTACTATACACTGTTTTCCTCTGATGGAACATTAGCTTTTAGAGAGGAAGGACCTACTTTTCTGTTTTGTTTGTATCTTCAGCTCAGTGCCCACACAGTAGCTTGCCCACAGTACTTGCTAATAAATCCTCAGGAAATGAGGTAGAAACGCCTGTAATTTACTCTTTTTAGCAGAAATTCAGGCTCTACTCTGGCTACTGGATCTAATAGCCCTGAGACTTGGGTTGAATTATCAAGCCTTTTAAGTTTTTGTGTTTGTTATTAGCTAAGTTTATTTGTTTGGGTTTGATTTATTTTTTCTTAAGAATTATGCAGTTCTCAGCATAATTAACCCTGATGCCTGTAAACAGTGAATGCATGTCAGAAATAATGTCCCATTTTTGGATTATATGTGCTTATGAAGTTCACATTTAGCTACTTCTTTGTCTTTATTGTATAAAAGTGCATTCAGACATACTAATGCCAAAAAGAGCTTTGCAGATAGTGATGTCGTGATAGATTGATGAAAGCTGAAAGCCAAGAGTCAGCATCTTAGATTTAGAGGGATATGGAGAGATGGTGACTGATGTTGGAAAGCAGCAATTGAAAACTAATTATGAAAAGAGAGCCTGAGGTAAACAGAATGAATTTAGTGGAGAAGAGCAATCATACTCACTGTTCAGAATGACATTTATATTTGAGAGAGAGACAGATATAGAGAGAGAGGAAGAGAGAGAGAGAGAGAGAGAGAGAGAGAGAGAGAGAGAGAGAGAAACAAACCTGACAATATTTGTATGGAACCCATGCAAAGACAAACATTTGTGGGGTAGAAAGGGACTAGGCAATTTCTCTATGTGGGTTCCTTATTGCCCTGAATGTTGAACAATAAATATATTTGTATGCCCAGAGCTGTGCCTGAAACCCCGGGGATCATAATAGTTTTCATCAGGAAATGCCAGGTATACTCAAAATTATTCTTAAAGCAGCAGAAATACAACTGGTATGTTAAAACATACCGAGTGCAAGTTAGTGAGTGAGCCATAGATTAGTAATAATCATTTCTTCAGAGCCAAGAGTTTCAAAATTCCTCATAATTTGACAATAGTTCTTGATTTTAAAAGTACTGATACAGAAACACAATTATCACCTCAAAGGGAGTAAGAGTTTATTCTGGGGCTGGAAAGATGGCTTAGCATTTAAGAGCGCCGACTGCTCTTGCAGAGAACCCAGGTTCGATCCCCAGCACCCACATGGCGGCTGAGAACCGTCTGTAACTCCAATTCCAGGAGAACTCCAGTTCCAGGGGAATCCGACACCCTCTTCTGACTTCTGCGGCATTGCACGACATGGGTGCACAAACCTACATGCAGACAGTACATTCATACACGTGCAAAATAAATAAAAAAAGAGTTTATTCTGAAGCCAAAGATAAGTGACCATGGCCTGGGAGCACAGACTTAGGTTACCCACAAATGCCATATTCCAACATGCTAACAGTTTAGTGAGGCTTTTTAAAAATAGTAACAGAAAGCTGGGCGTAGTGGCACTCGCCTTTAATTCCAGCACTCGGGAGGCAGAGGCAGCTGTATCTCTGTGAGTTCAAGGCCAGCCTGGTCTACATAGTGAGCTCCAGGACAGCTGGGACTGCAAGCAGACCCTGTCTCCAAAAGACAAAAAAAAAAAAACCTAACAGAAAATGGACGTAACTAGAAGAAATTATGCTGTGAGGTAACACAGTCCCAGAAAAACAAACAACGAATGATATACCTCATTGGTGGATGCTAGCATCAAGTAAGCAAACTGAGTAACATTAATGTTATATTTCTCTTTATCTAAAAGCAACTGAGCTCTTAGAATGTGAATCCCTTAATGGGCTGTAGAATTAACCTACTACTTATTTTCAGACATAATTTTGGTACAAGGGTAGAGGTTATGTTTGTATATTTTAGAGCAATATAAAGTTAAAAGGGAAAAATGTGAATCCCCAAATATTATTTGTAAATAATATACAGTTTATTTTCAGATGACCTGATTTTAGTACATGTGTGACATATATAAATGCATATGTTGAAACAATACGGATTGGAGGGAACAACAGCAACAAAAGAACTGGGACAGGGAACTGACTGAAGCAGTAGAGTTCTTCCCACAAAAAATCATCTTCTGCTTTGAAAAACTTTGAAAAGACTCAGAAGGGGAAACAGGACATGTATGGCAGATGCATGAACTTGGGAGGGGTGGGGGGCATGGAGGGGGAAATGAGTGTGGATTGAACTGAGAAGTGATGTATGAAATGCACAAAACTTCAATAAAAGATTAAAAAAATAAAAATAGTAACAGAACAAAAATAGTCATAAATCAAGGCATTTTTTCTAATTGATGAAAACATCAAATATGGTAGGTCACAGCAAAGTAAGGGAATCCCTGCTGAGGTCCTCAGACACTGTTTGATGACACTCTTAGCCCTTAGGTTGACAGAAGTTTGTGATCTTTTTGAACATTCCAAAAGGATTTACCTAATATTCACAAGAATAAATAGTAGGTCAAGCACAGAGGCAGGAAAAGAGTAGCTATTAAGAGCAGTAAAGATAGCCCGATGCAATTTGTTTTGGGACTTGCAACATTCCTACTCTCTGCAATCATGGATGTTCTAATCAGTTAATTAGCATTGTAGAATCTGTAACACAGTTGTGCCCCCCCTTTTTTTCTGGGAACTTCCATTCACAAAGTATAGACGATTGCTTTGGAAAATAGAATGAACTGGTTCAATAATGGATTTAAGAGTGATGAAGCAGTGGATGTGAAGAAAAATTATCAGAAAGTTACTTGCCAAACAGAGACTTAAATAAATTCAGTCCATTAATTCTAAGACATGCATATTATCACATTTTAGCATGCTTAGGATCAGGATCTGTTTTAGGAAATTGTCTATTTTGGCTTGTTAGACCACAATTGGGAGTCTTTATCTGTTAAAGTCTTTATCTGTTTAAACACAAAACACTGGTATGAAGGCTTGAAAAATGAGTCAGTACCTTGAGAGAATATCCACAGACAACTGTGGATCACTAGTGTAAGAAATATGTACTTGCCATGCTCATGAGGCATGGAAAGGAAGTTCAGTGATCCAGACAATAGTGCCTAGGAATAATTAGGTTTGCACTGGAAGAACTTTTATAAATTATGTTATTAGGTATTTTTTTTAGTTTGTGTGTACAGGATAAAAATGTTTATATCACAGTTTCTACCAACTAAGACCCAATAGCAAACTGTCCATATAAGAAGGAATCAGAATAGAAGGACATGTTTTCTCTGGAATGGTAGTAGAAAAGCCTTTTCTGCTAAGCTGATGGTGGTGGGGGTATCCTACTAGAAACCCAAGAAGGAGAGCTTTGAGGCAAGTCCTCAGGCTTAACTATAGGATAAGGATACAACTACCCAAATGGATAAACAGCCCAACTTACATGTCTTTCTCTTTTGCTTCTTGCTGTAGCTCCTCATTGGTCAAACCCGTTTGGAAGCCAGAAGTCAAAAACTCATTGATAAAACCCAGTCATTCACAAATATCTGATCACAGAATTCTTTCATATCCTTAAAATTTATTGAGGGGGCTGGGGAGATGGGGGCTTGGGGTGCAAGTGTAAGGACTGGAGCTCAGATTGGCAGCACCAATGTAAATGCCAAGTGGTAGGTGGACCTTCAGGAAGCACGGCACCAGGTAGTGGAGACATACCCAGAGCAAGCTGGACAACTGGGCTGGCTGAATAGGTGAGCTCTGGGCTACAGTGAGAGACTCTTACAAAATGCAACATGGAGCATGATTAAGGAAGACATCTGCCATGAATCTTTGGCCTCTACCCACATGCACACACTCCCTCACATACAGGTTCAAGCATACATATGTGAACATGAATGTGCATAGACACATGTATGCACACACTATACATACAAATGAAAAAAGCTATTGATAATCCTAGGAATTTTTTTAATTAAAATTTATTTTTTCAATGTGTATTTTAATGGAAACTTTGTGCATTCCATACACTATATCTTAATCATATTTTACATTCCCACTCTTTGTACTCCCTTACAGTGCCCCTCCCACTGGGTTTTACACTTTCTGTCATATATGTTAACTTCTATTGAGAATCAAGTTTGTGTTCTCAGATATCCCTTGGTGCGAGTTCATTCACTAGAGCCTGGTCAGCCCATCTAGCATCATGCCCTTAAAGATGATCACTTTCCTTCACTCAGTAATCAGTTAGCAGTAATCAGCTAGCAGTAATCAGTAGCAGTAATGAGCAGTAATCAATCAGCTAGCAGTAATCAATCATCTAGCAGTAATCAATCAGCTAGCAGTAATCAATCAGCTAGCAGTAATCAGTTAACAGTAATCAGCTACCAATACCTCCTGCTCACTTCCCCAATTCCATGCTGGAGTTTTGTCTGGTTTGAGTTTGCATGGGTCTTGTATAAATTGCTGTAAATTCATACAAGGAAGTTCCCAGAAGCTCAGAAAACTGTTTCTTATATTTACCCCAGGCTTTTACAATCTATCTGCCTCCCACTCTGCAATGGTCCCTGAGGCCAACCTCAGGAATTTTTAAGTGACATCTCTTTTAAAATTTGTCATATTAGAATGAAATCTAAGAAGTTAAAATTATTATTTCAAATAAAATAAACAAATCCACAGAGTATTGATAAAATAGTTGAAGATGTTTTTCTGGAAACTTTCATTAATATCTTCAATACATGGTCTTTGGGTGATACTTATTCATTTGCTTTATGTATTGACATCTACATATATGATTTTGTAGCCTCAAGCTTTGATCATTTGGAAGATATTATTTTAGTGAATTATGTGGTTTTACCAAATATTTACAGTTTTGACAATAAAAAAAATCACGTTCACTAATAAAAGTTTTCAAAAATTTTACTGCTTCCTAAAAGCCTAAATTTTGTCATTGATAACAAATGCTGACAGCTGCTCTCCTTAAAGTGATAGACTCATGTTTTTTTGATAAAAGATCTATCAACTCATCATTCTCCATAATTAGAGTTTGTCTGTTAATCTTATTTCCAAATGGTATTCCCTAGCAAAACAGGTAGTTCAGCATGTATCTCAAACAAATAGCAGCAAGTGCTTTCTGTGGAGGTAGAGATCTGATCTTGAATGAGGCAAAAAAAATCTTTCTGCATACACCCATTTCCTGGCATAGTAAAAAGACATGAATCAAGAGGCTAAGGATGAATAATGTATTAAGGTATTCCTGATTTTTCTTTTTAATCATGGGCATTCATGAACTGATGTTTTTTTTGTTGTCGTTGTTCCTCTTCTTTTCTTTTACCCTCCCCCTTTTTTCCTTTTCCTTTTGCTTTCTTTGGTGGTTCTGAGTAACACATTTTTTAGAGTGTGGCAGGTAAAGAATGCAATGACTATTAATAGAACTTGAGTCTCAGCTATACCCCCTGGATATTCTTGATCTCATCTATTAATACAACCAGGTACCATGACCTGGAAGGACCGAATTTTCTCTTGGCCTAGATAGGCTGGAGGCTCAGAGGCAGAATTTCTGCTTTCTAGGTAAAATACTGAATATTCATCAGAGAAAACTTCGGCCCTCTAAATTTCTATTGCTAATGAATTTCCCTTCTGACAGATGTATTTTGCATTTTAATCTTATGGATGCACAAATGAATGTGTGAATGAATAAATATTAATAGCATACAGAGCATTGTGCCTTCTTCAAAGGGTTCTGGCAGTCATTCTCCTGGGAGAGTTTTGCACTTTGATATTCATAGGGCAGCTTCACCTTTTTTTTTTTTTTAATCTCTAAGTCTTTTCACCCATGACGAGGAAGGGTCATGCACTGTCACTTCTGTGTGTACAGCCCTGTGTACTTACAGACAATGAAGAGTTGGACTGACCTCTGCATTCCTGTCTTTAGTTCCTCCTCCATGCCTGCCCGCCAGCCCTTCCCTCTACAGCTGTGCTGCTAGGGAAGGTTAACATCCTCTGCAAACTGCAATTGCCTGGGTTTGTATTTCCAAAGAAAATGGTGACCTAGGAGTTGCATTTCATTTGGAAGGGATTAGAGTTTTAGCAAGTATTGGACTATCTTATTTGTTTCTATAAATTTCTAAGCAGCCCCAAACAGTATTAAATTCTATAGAGGACATGATATAATGCTATTAATCCTGTTTATCTCACACTGCTTTATAGAGGGAAGAACAGCAAGAAATTCTTTTAAGTGTAAATCAGGAGAGATGTTAGGCATTTTTTTCTACAGGGACATATCTTATTATTGGAGTTGGCTGAAATAAATTAGATCTCAAGTGTTACATTTGAAATGTCTCTTCTCCTTAGTCCTTCTGGTCCACTGATGTTCTCCACTTTCCTATTTTCTGTTTCCCAAACAACTGTAGTATTTGTCATTTATCCATCCATCCATCCATCCATCCATCCATCCATCCATCCATCCATCTATCCATCCACTAAACCTCCTATCATTTTGGGATACATGAATGCAGAGCATTGTGAAAAATATTTTTGAAAGAACAAAGTAAAACTAGATTCCTGGTTTCCAAGAACTTTCAGTTCAATGAAAAGGTTAATGATAAATCAAGGGCATAGATATCAGGTCTGTAAGGCTGAATCTGCTAGATTAAGGGCAAGACCTCAACAATTTGGATTTTATTCCTGTCTTTACCATTTCCCACCTGCCAAGTACCAAGGCCTATCTGAACCCTGTTTTCCTCATTTGCAAGAAAAATCAAGTATTGACAGTTGTAATAATTGAATGCAGTTTAGCACGATGATATGTTTTATCTTATTTAATTCTATATTTTGTGCTCAAAGTGATATATAAGTAATGACTAAATGGAATCTTAAGTTGTTGCCAGACAGATTAAGGCAAGAACAAAATAAAGAGAAAACATTCAAAGTATATTAATAAATTGGACACTTGTTTACAGAAGGATGCATAGCAGTCACTTGAGCACCTAGAGGACCAAGTCTAAGTTGGCTATGTTATTCATGAATGTGCATCTTTCTTGCTGAATTAGGTTTTGTATTGTTATTTATATATTCATTATATATATATATATATATATTATATACTATTTATATACTACATATCAAGCCCAAAGTTGGTAGAAGTTGTATAATTTGAAGACAGATACTAGATATTACCATAATTAGAAGACTATGAAACAAATAAACAAAAAAGACAGATTGACAACATCTCCATCTTCTGAATCACCTCAGTTCTTTAGCTAGTTCTTTTTAAGGATATACATATAGCTTGTAAAACCCATGATTCAAAAAAAGTACTTTTGGGCCTGGAGAAAGGACTCAGTGGTTAAGAGCACTTGCTTATCTTGAAGAGGTCCCAGGTTTGGTTCCCAGCACCCACAAAGCAACTAACACTCATTCATAACTCCAGTTCCAGGGGATCCAGTACCCACTTCTGACCTCTGTGTGCACTGTACCCACATAGTGCACTTTACATACACCTAGGCAAAATACTCATACACATAAAGTACAAATAAAAAGTTTAAAAAATGAGGCTGGGGGCTGGAGAGATGGCCTAGCGGTTAAGAGCACCGACTGCTCTTACAGAAGACCCGGGTTCGATCCCCAGCACCCACATGGCGGCCGAGAACCGTCTGAAACTCCAATTCCAGGAGAACTCCAGTTCCAGGGGAATCCCACACCCTCTTCTGACCTCCGCGGCATTGCACGACACGGGTGCACAAACCTGCATGCAGACAGTACATTCATACACATACGAAATAAATAAAAAAAATATTAAAAAAAAATGAGGCTGGAGGGATGGCTCAGCAGTTAAGAGTACTGGGCTGTTCTTGCAGAGAACCTGGATTCAATTCCTAGCACCCACATGATGGCTAATAACCATCCATAACACCAGTTCTAAGGGATATGTTACCCTCTTCTGACCTCTGCAAACATTGCATGACATAGGTGTTCTTACAGACATACAGGCAATACACTCATACATATAAAATAAAACTAATAAAAATATATATTTAAAATACTGTAATTTCTTACACCCAACACCTAATATTACTCATGTTTAAGAAAGTCTTATCTTTATTAGTATCTATGTCATAAGATCTTTTCAAAGGCTTGGGAGTTTTTATGAATTCTTCTAGGCTTTCCAAAATGGAGAATTCTCTCTCTCTCTCTCTCTTTCTCTTCTCTCTCTCTCTCTCTCTCAACAATTCTGTTTCTTCCTTACAATTTATTATAATTTTGATTTTGATTTAAAACTGAGGAAAAGTGAAAAGGAAAAGAAGTGAGAAGATGACCGGAGACTGTAGTGTGGTGACCAGAAGACAATACCTGCCACTGATTGTTAAAATTGTAAAAGTCACAGGAGTCATTTTTTTCCTGTTTGAAAACTGACTTTTCTTTTGTGTCTGGGGAAGTTAATAAACAAATTGATTTTAATAAAATGATCATTTAAACATGCTTGGCTACTAGCTTCAAAGAAAGAAGAATATTTTGAAGCTGGAGAAATGACTCAGTGGTTAAGAGCACTCGCTGCTCTTGCAGAGGACCCAGGTTTGGTTCCCAGCACCTACATAGCAGCTAAGTTAGATGGCTGTGGTGGGAAAAGTACTTGCCTCACAAGCCTGATGACCCAAGTTGGATCCTTGAAACCCAATGTGGAAGGCAAGAACCAACTACTGAAATGGTCTGACCTCTACATGGCTGTTGGAGTATATGAGTTCCCACACCCACCCATATCATAGCCATTCACATACATCACACACACACATACACACACACACACACACACACACACACACACACACACATTTTTCCTGAACCAAATTCTTTCACAGTCTGAATGGTATAATATATGGATGCAAATTATTCAAAATCTGTTCTCAGAAAATTTTATCATCAATAAATTTTATACACATAAGTTGTAAACTATTGTGAGAATGGTCTATGAATAGAATAAAAATGTGTTCAGTTATTATAAACTGATGGGAAAATCTGGAAAAGTTTAACTGGTAGTCATATTGCTGCCACTGGTCTTGTCTGGACTGGATATTCCCAGGATATTGGAATCCTATTCAAAGAAATGAACAAGCATGCACAAATACTAAAGTAGCAAGAAGTTTTATTTAGAGACAAAACAAGATGTATGGCAAGGGAACAGTGGGCTCCTCGAGTGCCAACGAGCATCACAGTCACTGTTTGTGGCTTCTTTTATGGGTGGTTCAGGAGGAGAAGCTTATGACAAGGCATAGTGGTTCTGGGCTTTGATTTGCAGACATGGGTTATGTAAGTCATTTTTACTGCGAATATCCTTTCCCATGATGCATCTGATTTCAATGATATGCAAGTCCAATTATGCATAGGCATAAGATGGTAAGATAAGAAATCTTCTACAAAGACTTACTCAGAGGAGAGGATACAATTTGCCTTACTGCACATGCACCCAAATTGGTTCAAGCAAACTCACCACTCCTAACTCTAGTCCTTGGATAGGTTCCAGGAAATATTTGAATAGAAACTAAACACAAAAGGGGAGTTACCAAAAGGTTGCTAAGGGGAGTGAAACCTATTTGGGGCAGAGCATATGGGCAATTCAATGCAGGTTAGAGTCCCATGTTGCTAAGTGTATTGTTAGCCAAGTGTATGGATATAAATTAAACCAAGCAGAGTCCCAGGTTCCTAACCTTTTCTATTCTTAATTGCCTCATTAATACTTATAGAAACTCAAAAATTTCCTTAATGGCCACTGTACTCTCTCCCTATCACCTTTAGGTATGCAATACAATTGTAAGGATTTGAGTTAAAGGACAAATGGCCATACACATTTGAAACAGTACTTAAAAGATGCATTTGCTAAGCACTAACTCTTTACTTTTGCCTCTCCTATAGGCTATTAGAGTATTGCTCTTTTTCATTTGCAAAGTTAGTGTGTTAAAAGTTATGCAGGAGTCCAGAGCTTTAAGCTGATGTCCAAAAAAGGGCATAAAAGGCTTATGTTTTCTTCTCAAAGAACTGGACTTAGGGACAAAGAGCTCTGGCTGATCTGGACTGGCTATGAATCCTACATCCCACAAACAGATTTTTTTTTTAAACTGAAGTTCATGGGGGGGCAGGAAAAAGCCACAACCATGTTAAAGATGTTATAGGATTGAACAGAACTTCATGACTGTGCCACACTGGAAGGCTGCAAATACAGAGCCTGATTACCTCAGGGTAACTTCCGTCCTCTCAATAGTCACTCATTGCCCACTTCTGTGACTGGCCTAACCTCTCTATGACTACCGTGTGAAACTGTTACTGGGAAAAACCAAGCTTCCTTTTTCTGAGTTTCTAGTTTTATTAACAGAAGAATTTAGAAATGGACTTGGAAAGAAACTTAAGAGAGAGCGTCAGGCAAAACGTGCTTTTGGCCAGGACTTGGAAGAAAAAATGGTAAAAAGAAGGAAAAGAAAACAGTTTTCTGAGTAGAATTCAGAAAAGCAAGCTACATGGTAGAGGCTCTATGTACAGCTGCATCAGAGAGGGTCTTCTGGGAAGCAGAAATATATTATCTCATTGAAGACAATTGATACCTCCCTCTCTTTAGCATGACTTTAGGTGAATCAGAGTTTTTGAGGGGTGGTCTCTTAGTCAGGTGATTGACAGGCCTACTCCATTAACTCTTAAGGAGGGAGAAAATAGTGTATAGTGTTTTAATCTTTGGAGCAGGCCAGGATGTCAAAGTAGCCATGCAGGGCCAGGGGTAGAATCCATTTTTTAATGAAGAGGAAATAACTTCCTCTTATTGGCCTCAACAGAGCTCTGAGGTCTCCATCTTTTCATATGATCAAAGCTGATGTTTCTATGTCTAATGTTACCAGGGAAACAGGGGATGAAATCCAAACTGACCGTGAGGGAGGGACCTGTCTCCAAGGATGTACAAAGCTTTTAATATCTGTCTAGCTTCTTAACACAAGCATTTGGAATGATTAACTAATGACGATTAATTTTGGTTGTCAGTTGCACAGGATCTAAAATCACTTAGGAAGTGTACCTTTGGGTGTGTGGTGAATGATTTTCTAGACTAGCTGATTAGGAAGACCCACCCTGAATATGGGTGGTCCCATTCCATGGGCTAGAATCCTACCAAAATGGGGGAAGTTAGCTGTTGTAGTTTGCTTACTATTACTGTGATAAAACACTGACCAAAAGCAACTTGAGAGGAAAGGGTTTGTTTGGCTTCCATCTCCTGGCTACAGTCCATCATTGAGAGGTGCCAAGGCACAAAGTTAACAAGAGCAGAAACCTGAAGGCAAGGACTGAAACCCAGACCACGGAAGAATGATGCTCACTGGCTTGCTCCTCAGGTCTTCTCAACCTCCTTTCTTATACAACCCAGGACCACCTGCCCGGTGGTGCCACCCCTCAGAGTGGGTTGGGAACTTTCATATCCATTGGAAATTAAGAAAATACCTCACAGGTGTGGCTACAGGTCAGTATGATGGAAGCAGCACTTCAGTCCAGTTTCCTTCTTTCCAGGTGTGTCAAGTTGACAGCTGAAGCTATCTAGCACACCAGCTGAGCACGTGCATTCATTGTTCTCTTCTTCTTGACTGGAGATAAAATATAACCGGCTGTTTCAAGCTCCTGCTCCCAGGTTCTCCCTGACTTTACGGACTATATTCTCAGACTGTGATTTGCTCTTGTCAGGTATTTTCTTCCAGCAATTATTATATATTACCATAGCAGCCAGTAGTTTCCACCAACCCGAAAAGATAAGAATGCCATCACAGAGATGGCATGACAACTATTAAAACAATTTCCTCTTGCTGTAACCTGCCTACCTGATGTTTCTATCAATGTATTTGAAAATTTCTTTTGTTTCATGACTATACAAACTTCTTGAAACCATATGTATATTGAAACATGTTATTTGGGACAACTTTGTTCTGTATTTCCCAGGAGAAGTAAATCTAGTATTTTTTACAGTAAGTTGACTTGTGTTTCAACATTTATCTCATGGCTTTCTGTATATTGTAAGATTGCTGAGGCCAGCTGAGCTGCAGGGACTGTGCCACGTCTGGTAGGGGATTGTGGGAAGGAGAAAACTAGGCCTGCCGAGAACACAGCAGTGGCCAAAAACCCGAGTGACCCTTGAGGACCAGATCCTCAACTGACCTTGAGAAAACAGAAACCTTGGTTAATCTGGGCTGACTGTGCAGCCTTAAGCATCCCAAAGGAAAGTATAACCAGAAATAATAATCAATATCATCTGAGAAATTGTATTTCAGATATAAAACTTGAGAATACTTCAAACTTTCAATGCCAGATGGGGACTACTAAGATATCTGGCTTGTAGACTAACTGGCTACTGGGATTTCAGCCTCTTCAGAATGTAGACTGCCCTTGTTTGACTACCCATGCTGTGTCACGGAGGCCAGTGCAGGAAGATCAAGACAGGACACACGCTTGCTGGACCTCATTTGAGTGACCATGGTCGGGGAGGGACCCCAGTGTGGAGCACAGCGGCAGGATTGATGGTTGTTTGGGTTTGCCTAGGAGGAAACTTCAAGCACTTCTTTGGGGAAAACCTGACATATTTTGGTTAAAAAAATGATTATATTTAACAGATAAAAATATTTTGTAAAATAATATTTTTTCTTTTTATTGATACATGCTACAAATATTCATAGTTTATCATTATGTAATCTTATGGTGTGTTCTATCATATAGGAATATTAATATTCATATTCTAAAAATAAAGAGAGAATGTGAAGTTATACTTTTTTTGACCTGCATGCAACTTTACTGGTAAAATGTGAATCTCTAAATGTGCTTTGGAATTAACCTATAGTTTATTTTCAGATTTTGTAATTTTGATTTATGTGTGGAGTGTATGTATGCATATTTTGGAATAATATAAAATCAAATGGGAACAAAAAAAGAGAAAAACCCATTCAAAGAACTGACCAAAACAGTAAACCTGTGCACCAAAAAGGTTATAAAAGACTGAGAAAAAGATGCAAGACAGGACTTGTGTATGACAGAATCCATGAGCTCTGACGGGGGGAGGGGGGCATGAGGGGTGGGCATGGATGGGGGAATGAGTCTAAATTTGATAAGAAATGTTTTAGGAAATGTGCTCAATAAAAATTAAAAAAAGATTGCTATATGTATAGTGTGCATGTAAGGAGGGTTAGACTTCTTTCTCCTCCTGATTTGACCAAACTATAAGTAACTATATTTTCCTTTATCAATTTCTGTTTCTTTTTTTTTCAAATACAGGAAACCTGTGAGATGGGTTTAATGAATCCAAGTGTCTCATAATGAAGCCATTTTATCTATCATCCTTTATCCAATTTCGATTGTATATATTAATTTGATAAAGTGGATACTTTACAGCTCTTTGTTTGGTAATTTTCCACAGAACATTATTCTTAGTCATCACTGTCTCTCATGCTCCAAATTGTGTGTCCAAATTTCAAACTCTTATTATCTCTTAATGCTTACCAATGGCTGTGCCATTAACACTGAACCTTCATTGTCTGTCTGCCTAGGTTCTTAGAGGGGGATGAATCTAGAATTAAGGTCATTGTGGTCTGTATAAATAATTTTTAAGGCAATTAAATTAAAGGAACTTTTTCATGAGTTACATTAGTTTGTTTGGTCTGCTTCTTTCAGACTGTAGGTGTAATCCATGCTAAATTAATAAATTTAACACCTTTATACCCAGAATTATTAGATTACATAGATTTTGTATTCAACATCTTACTCTCCATTAATTTACAATTTGATTAAAAACAAGCTAATCTTAGGAGATCCTCCAAAGTGAGTGTCTCCAAATTCTCCAATATGCTTTAGGTAAATTTCCCATGTTATCTTTCTCAGACAAGTTACATGAAAAGGAGGGAGGGAGGGAGGGAGGGAGGGAAAGAGAGAGAGAGAGAGAGAGAGAGAGAGAGAGAGAGAGAGAGAGAGAGAGAGAGAATTTTCAATATGGACACAATATGAATAGGAAAAGATAAGAGTTTAGTGATCCCAAGTTTGCTTTCATGGTACTGACATAGAATTTAGGTCTAAGAATTAAGGCAAAGGCTAGAAGCATACTTATAAGCAGTGCTGATGTAGATGGATGCTGATCACTTATCTTTGTCTTAGTGCTGGTTACCTACTCCAAAGAAAAAACCCACCACCAACAAAAATCCTCAAAGCCCAAAGAATCCTTGGGTGGTTTTCAGGAGATGATTACATTTATTCCAGGATGCAGCCTCTCACAGATAAATGCCCTTGGAAAGGGGGTTAAGTTTGGCCTAGAAGATTTTGTTCTTCTGGAATCCAAAATGATTGCAGATTCACCTATGCCTTCAGCCTTGAAGGAGAATGTAGGTTAAACAGACAGATGTGCCTTAAGTGATTAACGCACTGACCCGACAAGTATGTGGCCCAAAGTAAATGTGACAAACACAAATGAAGGCAAGATGCCTTGCTTTTATCCTACACCCATCTTCCTAGTGGCCCAAGTGACGACTCTTTTCTTTTCATCAAAAACAGCGTCCACAGGGCTGTAGAAATGGCTTAGCCCTTAAGAGCACTTACTCTTCTTTTTTTTTTTTTTTAAATTTTTTATTTTATTTTATTTATTTCGGTATGTATATCAATGTACTGTCTGCATGCAGGTTTGTGCACCCGTGTCGTGCAATGCCGCGGAGGTCAGAAGAGGGTCTCGGATTCCCCTGGAACTGGAGTTCTCCTGGAACTGGAGTTTCAGACGGCTCTCGGCCGCCATGTGGGTGCTGGGGATCGAACCCGGGTCCTCTGCAAGAGCGGTCGGCGCTCTTAACCGCTAGGCCATCTCTCCAGCCCCGAGCACTTACTCTTCTTGCAGACGACCTGGATGCAGTTTCCAGCACTCATCCAGTTCCAGAAGATCCGACACCCTCTTCTGGCTTCCACAGGCATTGCATGCACATGGTGCACTTACATACAGGCAAAACATGTATACATATAAAATAAAAATAAATAAAATCTTTAAAAACTTCTTTAAAATCAGCTTCTAATTACTCGTTTCATTTCCAGACTTCCCAAATGCCCATCTCTCCACCCAGGCAAAATCTGAACTTTCTTCTTCCATGGTACCAAGTTATTCTGTAGACTTGTTTCCAAAGTACTAAATGATATTTTTCTAGTATCTGCTTTGTCTGTTTTCTTTAAGTACATTTTGAATTCCTTAAAGGCCAGGACTATAACTTATTTATCTTTCCATAGCCAATGTCTGCCATAAAATTCCAGTCAATATATTAAAACTTCGAAAAGGGTGAGGAAATAGCTGTCATAATATTTTTTATTTTTCCTTGTGAAAAATTCTACAGGACAGAATAGTTTGGTGTCAAGAATAATCACATGTCTGGATTGGAGGTGATAGAAAGTAAGAGGAAAAGCAGTGATATTTTTATATTAATGGATATAAAGCTGGATGAGAAGCAAAGCTTTTCTTTATTGTAGAAGTCAGTTTGATAGAGTGGGTAATTTGAGGTGCTTTGGTTGTGGTATTTTTATGCAGTTATTGCTTAATCTTACCAGATAAATTTTTCTTTACATTACAGGAGAAGCCACCTTCTTCAAAGAGCAGATACCATTCTGCATCCAGAAATCTTGCACTGGATCAGAATGGCTTCACCAAGTACCTGCAAGTACCCCAAGCAACAATCAATAAAACTATAGATTTTATTTCAACACTGCAGTGCAACTGAATAAGCCTTCACTTTTACAAGTGGTAGATAAAACAGTACTTGAATATAGCATCACTAAGAAAGAGAATTTTCTGTACTTCCCTCATTTTATTCATTTTTGTTAATTTTTGTAATTGGTCAGTAGACATGATGTAGAGGGAGAATGTCTCCTAATGCCAGGACCAAGGAGCTCCTAGATGTTCATATGGTAAAACAGAGTGACAGTCTTATCTTTAGCTCCAGGATTTACTAAGTATAAATTTATATTTCTTTATTCTTAGAGGTCAAGAGACATCAAAAATATAAGTGCAAATTAAGTGTCAAACAATGTTTCAGGCCCCTGTGGGTGTTGGAGACAGAATGAGTAATTAGTTGAACTGGGTTTATTGAGGAAATCCCCATGAAACATTAGAAAGGGATATATAGGTATTCTTATATAGTGTCTAGGTTATGTCCCTCACCTTTGACCCAATTTTTCTCTTGGTCTTGAGGCAGAATCAATACATATTGTGAGACTACAGTCAACATTCCTAGGTTTTGAAACTGACCTTTTGGCTCATCTTGTTTTATTTATGAGATCTTTACCCAGGCTTCTTTTCTGTCTCTCCCTAGATCCAAATCACAACAATGTGCTCACAAGGTTCTATCAGCAAGTTTCTGTATGCATCTTCTAGAATGGGACTTGTTTCAGAAGGTCAGCAGATTCATTGTAGTGCCTTGGACCCCAAAGGGACCCTTAGCTCTCAGTCTCTGACTATTACTTTTGAAGGCAAGTATAGAAAATTAAGTTCAGTGGAATGGAAATTTAATTAAGAAAAACATTTCTTATTCAATGAGCATTTACTCAGCACCTTCTGTGTGCTAGGCACAGTACTTCCACAATGATCCCTGAGCCCTGGATGGGTGAGGTTTAATATAGGAGTCCTATTCAGGGACATACATACACTCTGGAGTGTATGTCCAATTCTTTGAAACTTGGCCAATTGTGACCTTCTGTGTGCGTGACACTCTGTTGGATAAGGAAGCTTCGCTGGTGGGAGTTGAGGGCTGAACTAGTCTTCTCTGTGCCCTTCATTCTGTTATGTTCCACAAGCCTTAGGTATAGAAGTTCAATTGTTACATGTGTCACCTAGGATTGGAAATCTTTCAGGTGTATATTCTCTGTGTCTGACCAATTGTGGGATTCTGCAGTAGCCTCCCTCTGTTGCAAAGAGAAGCTTCTTTGGTCAGTGGTGTATGGTTTGCTTGACTGTAAATTTAAGATTCTGTATTTATAGCATAGTAAGAAATATGACAGAGATAGGGTTTTCTCTAGGATGTATGTCCTCTCCAGCCATGTATATTTGGCCCAATTTACAGTACCACCATGAGTTCACTCCCATTGAGAGAGCTTTAAGTTCAATTAAACAGCTGTTGATTATTGCCCGGATAACAGCGCCACTACTACACCAAAAGAGGTGGTTTGCTGTGCAGATCATTATGGTTATTAGTGTTTAGGGCTGAGTGGGACCACTGATTGATTTTTCTCCCTTAGCAGTGTGGATATTGTCATCTAGCATTATGAGCTCCTGCTCCATTGTACAAAGTGCTATTTCTGAAGTATGACCTGTCATGAGAGGCAGGGTCTTATTTCTAGTTCTGGGAGATAATCAAGAGCTTCGGCAACAGACTATGTTATTTTGGGAGTCTCTTGGATCACTCTCGCCAACCACTCAAAGGGAGGTGTCTTTGTCTGGGACTATGTTCTTTGCCATACAGTCCCTAGGTATACCTGTGCACTGATGTTCAGACAGTGCATGTGCGTTTCTCATGGAGTCTTGGGGGCATCTGTGTTCCCTGGCCATCCAAGATCCATTTGTCTCTACTATTTCTTCTCCCATTCTCATGGCTCTCCTCCTTCCCCAGTCTCAGCAGCCCCATTATCCTCATCCTCCCCTCTCTCATGACTTTTCACACCCTCACTGTGCTCCCCTCCATATCCCTCCCTCTTTCCACTCACAAAACCCTTCTACTTTCTGCATCTTCCCCCTAGTAACATCTGTTCACTGTTATCCCCCTCTTTTAGGTCCTTACGTTTGTGTATTCTTTCCATTTTCATGGCTTCTTGTGTTTCATTAGTATATATACTCACGTATGGGGGGATTGGTACTACAATCCACAAATGAGGGAGAACACTTGTTTGGTTTTCTGCCTTTGCGTTACTTTCCTTGGTATAACACTCTCTAGTTCCATCCCTTTACCTGAAAATTTCATGTTTTCTTAGTTCTGAGTAGTCCTCCATCGTGTAGGTGTACCACAATTTCAGTTGTCAGTTGTGGGGAATTTAGATTGCTTCCATTTCTTCACTACTGTGAACAGAACAGCAACAAACATTGATGTACAGGTACCTTTATAGCATGATGAGTTCTTTGGGTATATGCCAAGTACTGGTATAACTGGGTTGTATGGTACATTCATTTTTATTTTTAGTCTTATTTTTTGGAGAGTTCCCCACACTGCCTCCCATAGTGGCTACACTACTCTGCATTCCCAGAAACAGTGAATGAGTGTTCTCCTCTCTTCATACCCTTGCCTCGTCCTTCAATCTTGTGATTTTAGCCAGTCTGGCATGGGTAAGATGGAATCTTAAAGTGCTTTTTATGTGCATTTTTCTAATTACTAAGGATGTTGAATATTTTTTTGAGTTGTTTCTTAGCCACTTTTTTGTTTCTTAGCCATTTTTATTTCTTTGAGAATTCTCTGTTCATATCTGTAGCCCATCTTTTTATTGGGTAATTTCTTTTCTTGTTTCTTTGCTTTTTGGGTTCTTTGTATATTCTGGATATTAATCCTCTGTCATCTGTGTAGCTGGTAAAGATTTTCTCCCACTCAGTGGGTTTCCTCTTCCCTTCCTTGGTTGTTTCTTTTGCTGTACAGAAGCTTTGTAGTTTAAAGAGGTTTCACTTACTGATTGTTCTTCTTAATGCCTGATGTCTGATTTAGAAAGTCCTTTCCTACACCTATATCTTAGAGGGTGATACCTGTATTTTCTTCTAGCAGTTTCATAATTTTAGATTTTATGTTGAGATCTTTGATCCATTTGGAGTCAACTTTTGTGCAGGGAGAAAGATAAGGGCCCAATTTCATTCTTTTACAAGTGGAGATCCAGTTTAACCAGTATCATTTGCTGAAGATGCTGTCTTTCCTCCATTGTGTATCATTGGCATCTTTGTCAAACAGCAAGTGGCTGAAACTGAGTGTACTCAAGATTGGGTCTTCTATTGTATTCCATTGATTTATATGTCTATTTCCTGTGCTAGTACAATATTGTTTTTATGAGTATAACTCTGTAATATAATCTTGGGTCTGGTATTGTTATCGCCCCTTTGTTGTACATGTACCATGTTTTCTTTATCCACTTGTCTGTTGAGGGGCACCTGGGTTGGTTCCAGCTCTTCACTGTTTTGAAGACAGTTGCAATAAGCATGGATGTGCATGTATCTCTGCAGTAGGATGAGTCTTGTGGGTATATACCCAGGAGTGGCATGACTGGGTCAGGTGGTAGGCTCATTTTCAGTTTCTTGAGAGTGCTTTACACTGCTTTCCATAGGAGTGGCATGAGTTTGCATTCCCGCCAGCAGTGGATGAGTGTTCCCCTTTCTCCACAAGGTTGTGGGGAAAAGGATACCAGCATTTTGTATGCTTTGTTTTCAGGAGTAGTATGACTGGGAATTTTTGGTTGGGTTTATTCCTAAATATTGTTTTTGAGGTTATTGTGAATGGAAGGGTTTCCTTGAATATTTTTCCTGATTGCTTGTTATTGGTATTTGGAAAGGCTACTGAGTTTTGTAAGTGGATGTTGTAACCTGCCATTTTACTGAAAGTACTAATTCTATCTAGCAGTTTTCTGATGAATTTTTTTATCTCTTATATAAATAATATATCACCTGCAAATAGATATAATTCATCCTCTTCTTTTCCAATTAGTAATTCTTTTACCTCCTTCTCTTTTCTTATAGCTCTTGCAAGAATTTCAAGCACTGTATTGAGAAGGAATGGAGCTAGTGGACACCCCTGTCTGGTTCATGATTTTAATGGGAATGCTTTCCATTTTTCTCCATTTAGAACAGTGTTGACTCTGGGTATGTTGTATGCATCTTTAGTGATATTTAGGTATGTTCCCTCCAGACCAATTCCTTCTAGGACTTTTAGCACAAATTCATGTTGGAATTTATCAAGGGACTTTTCTGTGTCTATTGAGATGACCATGTGGTTTTTGTCTTTAAGTCAACTTACATATTTTATGACATTTATTGACTTACATATATTGAACAATCACTGCCTGATCATGATGTATGATCTTTTTTTTAAATAGATCTTAAAAAATTTTTTTTAATTTATTGTTTTATGTGTATGAGTGTACTGCCTGCATGTAGGTTGGTGCGCCCGTGTTGTGCAATGCCGCTGAGGTCAGAAGAGGGGGTCAGATTTCCCCAGAACTGGAGTTAAAGACTGTTCTTAGTTGCCATGTGGGTGCTGAGAATGGAACCCGGGTCCTCTGCAAGAGCAGTCAGTGCTCTTAACCTTTGAGCCATCTCTCCAGCCCCCAATGTATGATCTTTTTGATGTGTGTCCGTATGTGGTTTGTGACTATTTTTTTAATACCTTTCATGTATGTTCATTAAGGATATGGACATATAGTTTCCTTTTTGGTTATACCTTTACCTGGTTTTTGTATTTGAGTGATACTGGCTTCATAGAAGGAGATTGGGGATTTTCCTTCTGTGTCTATCTTTTTGAATAATTGAAGCACTATTGGTTGTAGATCTTATTTGAACATCTGGTAAAATTATGCTGTGAAGCCATCTGGGCCTGGGCTTTTTTTAAGTTGGAGATGGTGTCCATGACTAAGAAATTCAGCCATTCCTTTTCAGCTTTTGAATTTAATGGCATATAGATTTTTCTTTTAAAACTCTTTTTTACACATTTTTTTTATTGTTATTAAACTTCTTCCATAGGTCATACATCATTTCTCAATCGAATCTAGAAAGCAGTGGCAGCCACAGAGTTGATGCACTTGCCAGTAAGAATTGAAGACAGGCCAAACAACAGTATTCTCTCTTTTTTCTTTTGTCTTTTTACTAAGATCTCAAGTTCTTTGTCTGCAGTACAGTTTCTCTGGTCTTACTGATTGTTTACATCTGGTTGTACTTTCTTTTTGAATGCTTAAGGCCACACAGCCCAGATTAACCAAGGTTTTTGTTTTCTCAAGGTCAGTTGAGGATCTGGTCCTTAGGGGTCTCTCGGGTTTTTTTTTGGGGGGGGGTGGGAGCGTCTTGCTCTTTTCAGCTTTTCATTTACCAGTTCCATCCACTGGAGGACAAAAATCAGTTCTAGCTAGACCAGGCTTCCTTTTCTGAAGCATGAGCAGACTTTCCTCTCTATAGACTGGACACTGGCTGAAGTCCCATTAGTGGCTCTCCAAGACCTCCCTGAACAGGAAGACTGGTGACTCACATTTGCAGGAGATTTTTAAAGTATTCCGGTACAATGTTCTGAAATTTTTTTGGTGTCTGTTGTAATGTTTCCCCTTTTGTATCTGATTCTGTTAATTTGTACTTACTTTTTATTTCTTTTGATTATATGATGAGTCTATCTTGTTTAAACTTTCAATTCACTGGCTCTTAGGTTCATTGATATTTTTTATTGTTTTCTTTGTTTCTATTTCTTAAAATTCTCCTCTGATTTTTGTTATTTCTTCTGATCTACTATACTAGGTTTGGGTTTTGTTTGTTCTTGCCTTTCCAGAGTCTTGAATTGTGCTGTTAAGGCTTGTACATGTGCTCTTTCTGATTTTTTTAGTGTAGGCACTAAGAGCTATAAAATTCTCTCTTAGGACTGCTTTTTAGTTGTCCCAGAGGCTTTGTTGCATTGCATTCTCGATTTTTAAGTAGTTTTTGGAATACTTTTATTTCTTTCTTAATTTCTTCTTTGAACCATTCATCATTCAAGAGTATATTCTTTAATCTCTATGAGTATGTATGACTAGAGCTTCTTTTGCTGTTGATTATAAGCTTTCTTGCACTGTGGTCTCATAGAGTGCATGGAATCTTTTTAATTTTTTGAGTTTGTTGAGATTTGTTTTGTGTCCCAGAATGTGGTCAGTTTTAGAAAAGCTATCATGGGCTGCAAGGTAGAAAGTATATTCTTTTGTTCTTGGGTGGGATATTCTGTACAGGTGCATTAGATCCATTTTACGTAAGATGTCATTTAATTCAGATGTCTCTCTGTTTATTCCATGCCAAATTGTCCTGTATATTGAAGAGAGTGTGATGTTGAAGTTGCCTCCGATTACCGAATTGGGGTTAATCTTCAGTTATAAACCCTGGAGTTCTGGTTTTATGAAACTTGGTGCACTAGAGTTTGGTGCATATATGTTTATGATTGTAATATCTTCTTGATCAATTGTTCCTTTGAGAATGAAGTGTCCCTCTTTATGTCTTAGTTTTAATTTGAAGTATATTTTGTTTTAATTTGAAGTGTATTTTGTCAGATTTAAGATTTGCAACACCTGCTTGCTTTTTAGAGATATTTGCTTGGGATATTTTTTTTTCCATCCTTTCACCCTAAGGTAGTCCCTATCTTTGAAGGTGAGATGAATTTTTTGAAGACATCAAAAAGATGAGTTTTCTTTCTTGATCCATTCTTCTAGTCTGTGTCTTTTTATAGGGGAGTTAAGGCCATTGATATTTAATGTTATTATTGAAAGACATTGTTCTAGTTTCTTTTCAATTACAGTGGGCTGGTCACTCTGAAATCACTCAAAAATAGAGAAAATTCCCCCACAGACATGGCCACAGGCCAATCCAATGGAAGCAATTCCCCAACTGAGGCTCCCTCAACTCAGGTGTGTCAAGTTGATACTAAAGCTATCCAGCACAGGCGTATATTGGATATTGTCATTTTAATTTCTTTATGTTTGTGGACCTATTTTGTGTTCCCATTATTATACCTTTTTTTCATTTTCTTTCTGTAGCCTCTTGAGTATACTCATTCCTATCTTCTGTACTTTGTATTGCTTGCAGTATTCTCTGTAGGGCTGGTTTGGTAGACATGAATTCTTTCAGCCTATTTCTTTCATGAAAAATTTTCAGATCCCCTTCAACCATAACAGATAGTTTTGCTGGATAAAGAATTCAGAATTGGTATCCATGGTTTAGAAATGAGAATACTTATTTTAGGCTCTTCTGGCTTTCGTAGTTTGAATTGATATGTCAGCTATAATTCTGATGTTTTCCTTTATATTTAACTTGTTTTTCTCTAGCAGCCTTCAGTACCCTCTCTTTGTTCTGTATATTTAATGTCTTTACCATGATAGCCAGTGGGGATTTTCTGTTCTGGTCACATCTAATTGGTGTTCTATGTGTCTTGAATGTGTATAGGTAAGTCTTTCCTTAATTTAGGGACATTTTCTTCTATAATCCTGTTGAAGAACTAGTCAATGCCATTGGCCTGAGCTCTTCTCTCTCTCTTGTATGCCTATAATTCATGAATTTGATCTTCTCATCTTGTTCCACATTTCCTTCACATTAAATTTCTGTGTTTTTTTTTCTTAATTTTACATAGTCTTTTCTTAAGGAGTCCTGATCTTCAACTTTCTTATGCAATCTTCATACTATGTTTTCTGTTTCATTCATTCTGCCTGTGAGGATTTCTGCTGTTGTTTCCAATTGACTTATTGGGTTCTTAAATTTCATGTTCATTTCTGTTTTGGTTTACTTCACTATTTATATTTCTTTTTGTAAATTCAGTTTTCAAGTCATGAATTGTTTTTGATACTTCATTAAGCTGCATATTTGTATATTCTTGAGCTTCCATCATAAGTTTATGCCTATCCTCTTTGAGTTCTTTGAGTTTTCTTTAAGTTTCTTGATCATGTTTATGATTTTTTGGGAGAGGGTATTTTTGACACAGGGTCTCCCTTTAGTCCCAGCTTGCCTGGAGCTCACTCTGTAGACCAGGCTGGCCTTGAACTCAAAATGATCCACCTGCCTCTGCCTCCCAAGTGCTAGGATTAAAGGCATGCACCACCACCCATATGACTGTTATTTTAAATTTCGAGTCCAGCTGTTCATCAGGGTAGTCCTCATTATAATGTACTTCTCTAGGACTAGTAGGTTTGGTTGGGGACATAGTCTCTTGGTTTTTCATATTATTTGTGTTTTTGCACTGATGTTTGGGCATATGTATGTTCTTTGTTGGTTATATGTCCAGTAGGAATGTCTAGTCTCTATTTAACTTGAAATTTGGTCTATTTATATTGTATATATAACATGGTTACTTTTTGTTCAGAGTCCTAGCTTGGCAAGTATTTCAAGGAGATCAAGATCCAGGAAAGATGGAGTTTCAGACCACCTAAGGGGGGACTCAGCAATATAGGATAGGGTGTTTAGCTAGTCTAGGTTAGGGAGCTAGTCCAGAGATCTAAGGCAGAGGAATTGGAGCCTGCGTAGGTCCAAGGCTGTTGTGGGACAGGGTCAATCCTGGCAACTTCAGGCAGACCCTTTGTACCTTTTGCTGTAATCAGTAAGAAGCAGGTTCTCACTGTGCTCATTCACGTTTTGGAGATTTTAGCTTCTCAGATCAAAGCTGAACGGCATGATAAGAGCTGAGCTAAACCAGTGACCCACGATGACTCTCACTAGAATCACAGCTAGAACTTGCTAAAGGTAAAAGAGATCCAAACCTTAAAGTTTAAAAATATCCTACAGATAACTACAGTGTTACAATCATGCTTGCAAATTTTAGAATTTGATTAAACTTTTTTATTTTTATCAAATTTTTATTTCTACTCATGACTATTGGAAAATTTTCTAAGCAAATAGGTAACTGATAAGAACCAGCTATATATTCCAGATTGTGAACTACATGTGGAAGTAATTGATTAGAATATAACACCTACGTGCTCCTCTGTATTGTGAAAGATTGTTTTATAAAACATATTTTGAACTGTAACTATTTTGTGAATCAGAAACAAGGAGTCCATAAATCAACAGTTCACTGGTTATTTCTGTTACTATTTTTAGTTGACAAGAACATTGTACATATTAATTATATAAAGTGTGATGTTCTGTTTTATTTTATGTAAATGAGTGACTCAAGCTAATTTTTTTATTTCTGTCTCATTTTTATTGCTAACACACCCTTTTCTTTCTCTTTCTGTGTGTTTTTGTATGACGTATGTATGTATATATGTAGGTTTGTGTGGTCTCTCACTGAACCCGTAACCCACTAATTTGGTAAAGCTGGTTTGGCAAATAAGCCCCAAGGATTACCCGCCTCTGGTTCCCCAATGCTTCTGCATTTTAAAGCTTTAATATTTGCTTTGAGTATTAAATCTGAGTATTAAATCTGGAGCTAGTCATGTGACATTAAGCTAAAATGAAATGTGACAGAAGCATCTTTTATTTGTCCAACCTAACATAGTTGTTATTCACATTATGTATCTCTATCAAATCCACAGCAGTGTCTTGTTCATAGTAGCTTCCTTAGGGACACAGGATAATAGGGACTTCATCTAGAAACCTGTTTCTATAATCAACAAGGCAAGAGGAAGTATATAGTGCATTAATTCTTATAGTTTGGTAGTCTTGTCAATCCTCTTTGTGATGCATGGAGAGAAGGAAGTCATAGGGCCACAGCTAATCCTAGAGAAGAGAAGTAAGGATCATCCTCTTATCTGGTTGGACAATAGGTAGATTTGTAAGTATTGTCAACCACATCTAGCAAAGGCCATTTAATAAAGCTTGAGTTCATGTGTTCTATGGTTGGGATAGAAAATGTCTCTTCACAGGCTCATTTATTTGAACACTTGGATTCTGGCTGGTGGTGGATTCCAGCTTTGGGTTGAGAAAGCTTTGAGAAGGGGGAACTCAGTTGGTGGGTGAGGGTTGCTGCGGTCAGGACCTATGGTTTGTACCCTGGGCCTGCTTTGTCTTCCTGTTCTGTATCTGGTTTCTTTTATACAGGAATGTGTAAAAGAGTTCCAGCCATACCCCCTAGCCTAGGGAACGATCTGCAGAAGAGGGGCGTGGTAGAATGTACAGGCTGCGTTTGGGGTGAATGGTGAAACTACAGCAATATAATCAGGACTCATTTGATCAACTTGATTGAACATACAAGCCCCCCCTCCCCCCCCCGCTGGATGGTGGGACCCATGGGCTGTGTGGGTTTGGGCACAACAGCCTGCAAATTGGTTTTACATGAAGGATGCTTGTACTCATAAATTATCACTTATTGCTAAAAAATGAAAAAAAAAAACGGAGAGAAAGATGCAGGACAGTTATAGCAGAATGCATGATCTGGGATGGGATGGGGTGGGGTGGGGAGAAGGGAAAGGGAAATATGCCTGAACTGAATTGGAAAATAATGTATGAAATACACAAAGCATCAATAAAAAAAAGGAAAAAAAGATAAAAGAGGAAGTTATTTTAACTTCCTTTTTTCCTGCAAAGAAAAAAAAAAAAAAGAGTTCCAGCCAAATTCTCTCACTACAATGGAGCTTCCTGTTACCTTGCCTTCCCTCCCATGAGGGACTATATTCCCTCAAACTCTGAGTTGTAGCAAATCTGTCCTCTTAATTTTCTTTGCCAGATATTTAGTTACAGTGATAAGAAGAGATATATTATGGTGTGTGAACAGTTCAAATAAAGGGCCAAGGGTGGCTTACTTGTTAAATATGAACAGCTACTTTCATAACTCAATGATCCCAACCCCCAATTTAGTAGCCAAATCTTAACTGTATTCTATTTGAGGATTGTGTTTCTTTCCAAGGAGACAATGCAACACCCTTTAATATAGAAATCATGGGCTGCCATCCTCTGGTCCCCAGATTCTAAAGATTCTTCCCTTTTATAAGATAAATGGGAATTTTTAAAAACTTCATCAATATATCATTGTATCATTGTTCATTTCTTTAAAAGATAGATTTCTTCCCACACATGCTTTAAGTGTGATCTGATCTTCATGACTCAAGCAAGCACAATATTCAATGAACTGTTCCTAGAAGGATGCTCAATCTGTACCAGAGAGCACAATTTCCCTTTATGCTCCATTTTTCTCCCCCATCAGAATCCTTCCCTGAATGAAATTTTTGCCTAAGAATAAGAAAACTTGGTTGAGAATCTGATGGTATAAAAACATTGAACTAATGTTATGGGAGGTAGGAAATCAAGATTCTGTGACATGCAAGATGCACCATACCCTGGAGCAGTGGACAGGGCAGCATCCCTCACCCCTCTTAACTAACCATTGAATTGGCTGATTTTTGCTTCCTATTTAAGCATTGGTAGTTTCTATACTATTTGGAGTTTTTTTTTCTTAGCTTTCAGTTAAATATTTAGCTTCTCCAGGAAGAATGCATTATAATTATTTTGGTTTGTTGAGACACAGTCAGTGGTTCAATGTGGCTTTGAATTAACTATTTAGCCAAGGATGACCTTGCCTCTTTCTGACCCTCTTCCCTCCACTCCTCAGTGCTGTGATTATTGGCTTGTGACACCACGCCCGGCTGAGGTAGGTATTATTATTTCAGCTTATCATCCAATTCCATGATTACTAAGGAATGATAAGAAGTCTGAGTTTTTTTCTGTTTGCTTGTTTTTTTTTTCAAACAATGTCTCCATAAAGCCTCATCTTGCCTGGAACTCACCATGTAGAACAGGCTGGCCTTGATTTCACAGAGATATGCCTGCCTCTGGTTTCTGAATGCTGGGATTAAAGGCATGTGCCAAGATGTCTGGCAAGAGTCTGGTTTTATTTATTTATTTATTTTTTTTAAATTAGTTTTTATTGATGCTTTGTGCATTTCATACATTTTTTCCAATTCAGTTCAGGCTTATTTCCCTTTCCCTCCCCCCCCACCCCCACCCCATCCCAGATCATGCATTCTGCCATAACTGTCCTGCATCTTCTCTCAGTTTTTTTTTTTTTTTTCATTTTTAGCTAAAGTGATAATCCATTCGATACATAGCACCTCATGAAAACCTATCTATGAAGGCGGTTTGCCCAAACACCTGACAGCCTCCACCACCAGTGGGGTTTGACGGTTGTTGTTGTTCAATCAAGTTGATCAAATGAGTGTCCACCACTGTACATTGTTGTAGTCTCACCATTCACCCCAATCGTAGCCCTTATATTCTACCACAACCCCACTTCCACAGATTGTTACCTAAGCTTAGAAAAGGGGCCATCAAGTGGATCAGAGAGGTAAAACAGTCACACATCTCTCTGGAGCGTGTTGCTCTTGGACTCATGGTCACATTTCTGCTGTTTCTTTCATGAGGTCTGACAGTTTGTCCCAGGTAATAACCTGTCGACCTACTACATGAAGACAAATGCAATTGAGATGAATATAGCGTATTTAAACAGCACTAAAAGTTATGGGTAGGTTACTTTAAGCCTAGACACATGTTTGGATATGTTAATCCAATGAATTACATTTTTTTCCCCCCTTAATTTAAAATAGACAGCGGTCTTCGTGTGGTTTATAGCATCTCTTAACCATTAGAGGTTGTAAGTTTGTGGCATCAGCATGGGTTATTTCTCCAAGGGGAAGAGCCAACTAGCCATTTAGGTTTGGGATATACAGGTACATGGTACATGGCTGCCTCTGCTGCCACAGTATTTCCAGGCAAGGGGGTGAGGTGTAGCTGGTGCTACAAGACGGTGGAGTCTTGCTTGATCAGGAGACCCATCATTTGCTTTATTGCTTTAGTGGCCTTTGGTAACACTCTCTGGCATTCCAGAGCCATCTGTACACTTGCATGTGTGGTTTCAATACATCCCTCCCATGTTACGTCAGTTCTTTGGCAGCAGGGTCTTATTGCCTCTCCTCCTGTAGGTATCCCAACTTAGAGGCAAGGAGCCCCTACCTTTTGTGGGGCCTTGGATCCCCCTGGCCAACATCCCCCTGGTAGACAATCCATCTGCCTGAACTGTCAGAGCTTTCCTGTATTAAAATATTTTGCCTGAGTGCATAGCCCTAGGACTTTAGTAATTATATTTTGGTTCTGAACAGAGAGTAATCCTTCCACAGTTCCCATGCCTATCAGTCAAATTAAAGACAGCAGTTTTACCGGTTTTAATAAGAGATTACCTCTACAATAGTTGTTCTCCAATTTACAGTTCGGGGGAAACGAACCATCATCCATCATCATGATTCTCCGTTGTTCTATGGGGGGAAAGTGCAAGAAAGTCTCATCATATCAGAACCTGGGTGCACTAGAGTAAGTTTCATTAGGACACATTATACACTAAGTTGTTACATTTAGGATCCACAGAGGGGTTCGATGTTTAATGGCAATCTGAGGCTGTTCTTCCTTTGAATGTTCAGACGGGTCAGCCTTTCCGTTGCGACTTTTTGGTGACATCCTACTCAATGCAATACCTGTACTTTTCTTTCTCAGCCCGTTAGTTGGTGATGTTTTGTCCTGTTGGAACAAACAAATCTTTTCCCATAGTTTAAGATTTGAATTGCAAGGGTTTTGGATGAAAAAAGGTTTTCATGTCCTTTCTGTATCCCCCCCTTTTTTTTTTTTTTATGCGTATGAGTCTCCAGAAGCCAGTTGTATTATACATGACTATAGGGTGGAGTCAAGGCACAGAATTTCATCAAGTTCACCCACACTGTATGTGATTTGGTGACTATATTATGATTAAACGTTGGGAAGCAAACTTACTTTTTTTTACGTTAAATCATCTTAAAGAGAATACTACAAGGTGAATATACTGTACAACAGAGACAATATAGAGAAATTTGTATGTGCCAATCCAAAGTTCTTGCTCTATCAGATTTTAAATTGTAAAGCAATGTGGGCAACACGAATGTATACCTCCATTTATCTCGGATGCATTACAGTTTTTTATCAGATTCTGTAAACAATGTTGTTTAATATACACCATAATTACTTTTACTAAGATCCTAAAACACCATGTGTCCTGTAGACAGTGTCTAGGCGGAACTGGGTACTTGCTGAGCCACGTCAATTAAATATTTATTAATCGAATATACACCCTGTCCCTCTCCCACCATCCCCCTTTCCAATTCACCATTTCAGTCCATTTCTGATGCAGTCTTTCTGTTGCTTGTTCTTTTACCTAATGCATCCCTCTCCATGAGAAATATTCATATCTGGGTTGTTGGTACTAGCATCCACATATGACGGACACCATTTGTCATTTGTATTTTTTCTGGGATCGTCGTTACTTCACTTAACATAATGTTTCCAGCTCCATTCATTTACCTAAAATTTTCATGGTGTTGTCCCTCTTTACTGCCGCATAGTATTCCATTGTATACATGTACCACATTTTCTCTATCCACTCGTCAGTTGAGGGGCACCTGGGCTGGTTCCAGCTTTTTGCTATTGTGAACAGAGCTGCAATAAACATAGCTGTGCATGTATCTTTGCAGTAAGTTGTGTCTTGTGGGTATATACCCAGGAGTGGTATGACTGGGTCAAATGGAAGGCTCATTTTGAGTCTTCTAAGGGTTCTCCACACTGCTTTCCACAGTGGCTGTACAAGTTTACATTCCCACCAGCAATGGATGAGTGTTCCCCTTTCCCCACAACCTCTCCAGCACTTGGTATCATTCGTGTTCCTGATCCTAGCCAGTCTTATTGGAGTAAGGTGATATCTCAGAGTGGTTTTAATTTGCATTTCCTTAATTATCAGAGATGTTGAACACTTCTTAAGATGTTTCTCGGCCATCTCTAACTCCTCTGTGAAGTCTCTATTCAGATCTTTGCTCCATCTTTTGAATGATTCATTTGTTTTCTTTCTTTGTTTTTTGAGTAGCTTGTATACTCTGGAAATTAATGCTTTGTCAGATGTATCCTGCTGTGAAGGTTTCCTCCCACTCTGTGGGTCTTCTCCTCACTTCCTTTATTGCTTCCTTTGATGTACCTCTAAGTCAGTTCATATGCCCCACATTGTATATAGTTTGTGGGGGCTTTTCCTTGCCTTGATCAACTGAAACTCTGGATTATTTCTTTTTAAAAATATTTATTTTGTTTGCCAGGCATGGTGGCACACGCCTTTAATCCCAGCATTTGGGAGACAGAGGCAGGCAGATCTTTGTGAGTTTCAGGCCAGCCTGGTCTACAGAGCTAGCTCTAGGCCAGCTGGGACTAAAAGGGAGACCCTGTCTCAAAATACTAAAAAAAATATTTATTATGTTTATTTTATATGTATGAGTGTATTGCCTACATATATGTAAGTGCACCTGTGTCATGCAGTGACTGCAGAGGTCAGAAGAGGGCATTCGATTCCCTGGAACTGGATTTACAGATGATTGTTAGCTGCCATGTGGGTGACAGGAACCGAACCAAGTCAGCTGCAAGAGCATCCAGTGCTCTTAGCCACTGAGCCACCTCTCTAGCTCTATATTTATCTCTTAATATTAAGAGCACCAAATAATACTTAGCAAAGTAATGTTTATGAGCTCAGGTCCTCTCCAAGAAAATAAAAAGAAAATGAGTGGAATAAAAAATAAATCAACAAAACAGCAATATAATATTCAATAGCAAATACCACAGTTTCATCAGGCAGAGGGCTGAGGCTGTGACTATTATGTGAATAGTGAATCATATTCCTTTAGGTGCTCTTGCTTCCTATGACAAACATATCCATATAGTGTACGTGACTCAATGTTTCATTAAAATGTCATTGACTTTATTTGGCAGTCAGCTATAGAAACATTAACTGGGAAAGGAAGATGTACATCAGTTCTACAGTATGGTATCCTCCTTAGAAAATGTTAAGTGTAATTTGACTTCTTGCTGACATCAGGGCTTCACCTTCATGCAAGTCATGACACTTTTCCTAAGGCACTTTATATAATAACAGCCCAAGAAAGTATCTTCCAAGCATTGATACATCATCTTCAGGATATATGGAAACTGTCATTTAACTCAAGAAGTCAAATGTCATATCCAATATCAGTATATGTTGTTATATGTATATATATTATAAGCTATATATATATATATATATATATATATACTGTATATGTTATATACAGTATAACTCCATCTGAGCATGGGACACAGTGGTTAGCTCAGATTTAATATCCAAGTTACAGATCATGCACTGTGGTTGTCATCTCCCTGTGAAAAGAGATGTGTCTTCTAATCATAGATATTGAGTAAAGCATCTCCCTCTATTTTTTCCAATTAAGTGAAATGAACCAGATTTTCAAGTAAATTGAAGAATGTTGATATATTAAACTTTCTTTTTCTGTGTCATTTTTAGTACTATCATTATTATTGCATATTATTTATACAAAGTATAATTATACAAAAGTAAAGGGCTTCCGGGTTGGAGAGATGGCTCAACAGTTGAGAATACTGGCTGCTCTTGTAGAGGACCTGGGTTTGATTCCCACCATACACATTGTGAATAACAACCATCTGTAACTCCAGTTCCAGGGAATCCAATGCCCTCTTCTGACCTCCACGGGCATTGCATGACACAGGTGCACCTACCTACATGCCGGGATTACAGTCATACACATTAAATAAATAAATAAATAAAATTATTTTAAAAAGAAAGTAGTGGGTTTCATTGTGACACTTGGAATAAATGCTTGTACTGAACTTTGATCATATCACCACAATTACCCTTCTTCACATCTAGCTCTCTTCTGTTTTCCCCTTCTTTAGTAGCTCTTCCTATTTGGAAGTAGTCTTATCTTCTGCATTCCACATGTGTCAGAAAATATGAGTTACTTGCATTTATGAGTCTGACTTAGAATGATGCTCTCTGCTGCTATTCATTTTGCTGAAAACCACATGATGTTATTCTTTTCTGTTTGTTTCAAAAGTGTATTATACATACATATGTCTGTGTGTGTGTGCACGCATGCATGTGTGCATGCTGTGCCATGATGTGCATGTAGCAGTCAAAAGGCAAGTTTCAGGAGTTGATTATCTCATTCCACTGTAGATCAATCTGAAGATCAAACTCAGGTGGTCAGAATTGCTCTCCGATTGCTTTTACCCACTGAACCATCTTGCTTGCTTGCTTTCATTCTTCTTAATGTCTGAATATTCATCCCCTTTGTATGCATACCACATTTCCCTTGTGATTTATACATTGATAGGCACCTGGGTTAACCACAGAACTTGGCTATTGTGAGTAATTGTGTGATAAACATGGATATGTGGATTTCTCTTACATACATTTTTATTTTCCTACAAACAATAGTAACAGAAGGGTATATCTGGATAATAGGCTAGTTCTCTGTTTAACATTCTAAGGTACCAATATGAATCAGCCACATTTCATAGTGGCTTTCTTTACTCATTCTCTTTCCTACCAACATTGTATGCACTAGCCACCATTCTTGCTAGCATGTGCTCTTTTTTTTATTTTCCTGATGATAGTAATTCTGACTGGAGTGAGATGGAATCTCAATGTAGTTTTGATTTGCATTTTCCTAATGGCTAAAGATGTTGAACACTTTTTCATACAATTACTCATCATTCGTATTATTTTGAGAAACATCTGTTCCCTTCATCTGCAAACTTATTGGTTAGATTACATTCCCCCCCCCCCAGTGGTAACTTTTTGGATTTCTTGAATATTCTGGACTCTGTCAGATGATTGGCAATGATTTTCTCACATTCTGTAGGTTGTCTCCTCACTATGTTGATTGTTTCCTTTGCTATGCAGAAACTTTTAATTTGATGTTGTCTGATTTGCCAATTCTTGCTATTATTTCCCAAGTCATTTGAGTACTGTTCAGAAAGCTACTCCTTATGCCTAGTTTTTGAAATGCTTTCCTCAATGTTTTCTTCTAGTTGCTTCACAGTTTCAGGTCTTATAGTAAGGAATTAGATCCATTTTGAATGGATTCTTGTACATAGTAGTAGATAAGGATCTAGTTTCTACTGTATGTGGATATTTAATTTTTCTACTATCATTGTCAAACAGCTTATCTTTTCTGCAAAGTGTAGGTTTCTCAACTTTGCTGAAAATTAGGTAGCTATAGATGTGTAGATTTGCTTCTGGGTAGTCCAGTCTCTTTCTTTGGTCTACATGTTTGTTTAGACCAATAGCACTTCTACGTGTTTTCCTATGGCTCTATACATTTTGAAATTATGTACATTGTGATACCACTAGCATTGTTGTTTTGTAAGAATTGATTCAGCTAGTTGACACCATTTAGATTCCCTATGAATGTTAAAGTGGTTTTGTCTATGTATTTGAAGGCCATCATTCATATTTTGATAGGATTACTCTGAATGTAGATTATGTCTGACAGTATGGTCATTTTTACATTATTAATTCTGCCTATCCAAAAACAGGGGAGGTTTTCTCATCTTTTGGTGTGTTTTTCAATTTTTTTCTTTAATATATAATGATTTTAATTTGCTCAAAAGCATTGTAAATGGGATTTTTTCTACTGACTTCTTTCTCAGCAAGCTCATTATTAATGTCTAGAATAGCTAATAATGTTTGCATGCTGATTTTGTATCCTGCTGGTTTGCTTAATTTGCTGACTAGATCTAAGAGTCTTCTGTGTTAGTATTTATGCTCCTTTAATAATAGAATTATATAATCTGCAAACAAGCATAATAACTTTCTTTTCTGTTTGTATACCTCTTATTCATTCTCCTGCCTCATTGCTGTGGCTAAGATTTCAAGTACTCTATTGAAGGATAGTAAATGGCCTTTTCTCATTTCTGATTTTAGAAGAAATATTTTCAAGTCATATATTACCTAGATCTTATTATATTATTATCTTAAAAAATGTTTATGAGACAGGTCTCCCTGTAGTCTCAGGTGCCCTGAACCTCACTTTGTAGACCCTCAATATCACAGAGATCTACCTGCTTCTGTCTCCCAAGTGCTGGGATTAAAGACATGTACTACCATGCCTGGCTTATAATTATCTTTTTTATTACTAGTTTATCTATTGGTGGTAATGACATGTTGAAGTTGCTCATGTACTGGTGACATTTTATTCTGAATGTTTTATTTCAATAAGATTCTTATCCCCCCTTTTTGTCAAAAAATTTTCAATTTAATCCTAAAACTAACTATGGGAAAAGATTTGTATGTTCCCACAGGTCAAAATGTCACCAACTTAATGGCTTAGAAAGAAAAGATACAGCCTTGCGTTGTGTAGGATGTACCAAGAAATAACAGCAGAGAAGTTGGCCCATCTAAACAGTAAAAGGAAGAAACATCTAAACAGTAAAAGGAAGAAAAGCCTCAGACTTCTACAGGTATCAAACATCCCTGTGGATTCTATTTGTAACAACTATTTATAATGAGTCCTAATGAACCTTTCCTTCTAGGTGCCGCATAGTTATAATATGGGAGATTTTCTTACCTCTTTTTCATAGAACAAAGAAAAACATGGTAATGAAGTCATTCTCTAACTGTAAATTAGAGCTGACTCTTATAGAGGTAATCTCTTATAAAACTGGTAAAACTGCTTTCTTTAATTGACTAATAGTCATAGGAACTGTGAAAAGGATTATTCTCTATTCAGAACCAAATATAATACTAAAGTCTCTTTAGGTTGTGTATTTAAGCAAAATCTATTAATATAGGAGAGCTCTGATATCAGCAATGGATTATTCTGCCAGGGAGATGTTGGCCAGGGGATCCAAGCCACCCCAAAATGTAAAGGCTTCTTGCTTGTAAACTGGGATACCTGCAAGAAGAGAGGCAGTAAGGCCCTGCTGTCAAAGACCTGATGTAAGCATGGGAAAGATGTATTGAGACTGCACTTGCAAGTGTACAGTTGGTCTCTGGAATATCAGAGAGTGTTACCAAAGGCCACTAAACCAATAAAGCAAATATTGGTCTCCTTGAGTCAAGCAAGACTCCTCCATCAGCACCAGCTACACCTCACCTGCCTGGAAATACTGTGCAGCAGAGGCAGCCATATGTCTGTATATCCCAAATCTAATTGGCTATTAGCTCTCTCCTTGGAGGAATAACTCACGGCTGATGCCACAAGCTTATATCCTCTAGTGGTTAGGAGATGTTATAAGCCACAGTAGGACCTTGTCATCTTTTGCAGAAAAAACATAATTCATGGATTAGTATACCATCCAAACATCTGTGTCTATACCAAAGTAACCTACCATAATAATTAGTGCTGTTTAAATACCTATATATCTAATTTCTTGTGCTTCATTAGCAGGATTGAAAGGTTATTCCTGGACAAACTGTCAGCCCATGAAAGGAAACAGCCAGAACTGATAGAGTCCAAAATGACTCCTCCAGAGAAAGTAGACTGATTTGCTTCTCATCCACCTGTGCCCCTTTTCTAAGCCTAGGGAACAATCTGTGGAAGAGGGGGTGTGGTAGAATGTAAGGGCTGTGATTGGGGTGAATGGTGAAACTACAGCAATATAGACTGGACACTTATTTGATCAACTTGATTGTACATAGAAGCCCCTCCAGCTGGATTGTGGGAGACTTGGGCTGTGTGGGTTTGAGCACAACTGCTTGCAAATTGGTTTTACATGAAAGATGCTTGGACTCATAACTTATTATTGTTAAAAATGAAATAAAAGAAAGTATATTAAAAAGATTCTTATCCCCAAGATTTATGTTTGGTTCTTTAAAGAAATCTCAATTGATGAGTGGGACCTCATTAAACTCAAGAGCTTCTGTACAGTGAAATAAACAATCAAAGAAGTGAAGAGAAGCCCACAGAGTGGGAGGAAACCTTCACCAGTGATACATCTGATAGAGCATTAACATCCAGAGTATATAAAATACTCAAAAAGTAGGAAGAAAACAAATGACCCACTCAAAAGATGGAGAAAAGAACTGAACAGAGACCTCACAAATGAAGAAGTAAAGATGGCTGTGAAACATCTTAAAAAGTGTTCAACATCACTAATAATTAAAGAAATGCAAATTAGAAACACCCGAAGATTTCATCTTACTCCTGTAAGAATAACTATGATCAAGAAAACAAAGGATACCAAATATGGAGACGTTGTGGGGAAAGGGGAACACCCATCCACTGCTGGTGGGAATGCAAACTCATGCCACCCCTATGGAAAGCAGTGTGCAGAACACTTAAAATACTCAAAATAAACCTATTCCATGACCCAGTCATAGAACTCCTGGGTATATACCCACAAGACTTATCCTATAGCAGAGATTCATGCACATCTATCTTTACTGCAGCTCTCTTCACAATGGTGAGGTGTTGGAAGCAACCCGTGTTCCTTAACAGATAAATGGATAGAGAAAATGTGGTACATCTACTCAATGAAATTCTAGGTGGTGGAAAAGAAAGATGACATCATGAACTTTGCAGGTAAATAGATGGAACTAGAAATCTTTATGCGAAATGAAATAACAGTCCCAGAAAAACAAATAAGGTATGGTGTACCTCATTTGTGGATGCTAGCACCAATTCTCTCTTTAGAAGGCAAACTGAATAATTCTCATTTATTTCTTTGTGTTTTAGTAAATAAAATACCCGTGTTACTCATCAACTTGCTATGTAATGTAGAAAAGTAAAGAAACATTGTTTCTTTACCTGAATAAACAATCCTACTATCAAAATATAAAACCCTAAACATGATTTGGAATTAACCTAGAGAAAAAAAAACTTATATAAAAAAAAGAAAAGATGTAAATACAGTGCCCATGTATCAAATTCTCAAAAATAAAAAAGATTAAAAGATAAAAAATAAATGAAATACATAAACTGGGAAAAAAGAAATCTTTGCATTTCTATTGAATTTCTCATTCACGTACTGTATTGTCTTCCAACACATTCAGTTGTTTTCTGTTATTCTCTTGGATTCATAAAAATTTTTACAAATGATTCTTTTGGGAGAGATTACATGAAATGGAAAGTTTTTGTATAGCAGAGCAAACAATCAAAAGCAAGAAAAGACAGAATGGAAAAATCTTTACCAACCATGCAGCTGATGGTAGGAATATCTAGAATCTATTAAAAAAACGCTAAAAAATTCGAGTTGGAGAGATTACTCAACAGTTAAGAGAGCTGACAATTTTTGCAGAGGACCCAGTTTTGATTCCCAACATCCATATGGCAACAAACAACCATGTATACCTCCAGTTCCAGGGGATCTGATATCCTCTGAACACCATGAGCATTGCACTACAAGAGGGAACCTACTTATGGGCATGCAGTATAGTCAAACACATAAAGTAAAAATAATAAGTAAAATATTTTTTAAAAATACAAAAATTAAGCACAAATCCCAAATCATCTAATGGACAAATGAACTGAACATAGGTCTCAAATGAAGAAAGACAAATGCTCAACAGGCATCAAAAAAATCTTCAGCACCCATACATCATCTGTATTTAGAACCCATCTCACAGCACTTGGGAAGCAGAAGCAGGCAGATCTCCATGAGATTCAGGTCAGCCTAATCTATATAGTGAGTTCTAGGCCAGCTGGGGCTACAAGGAAGACCCTGTCTAAGAGAGATAGATAGATAGATAGATGATAGATAGATAGATAGATATTCCATCTCACCCAAGATAGAATGGCTATCATCAAGGAAAAAAATCATAATCAATGCTATTGAATATATCCAGTAAAGAGAACACTTTTGCATTGCTAGTGTTCCATCCACTGTGGAAATCAACATGGGGAGTAAAAAAGAAACAAATGAAAACAATCCCACCTAAACTACTATATGATGCAACAGTACCACTCTTGGGCATGAAATAGAAGGACTGACTCAGCATACCACAGTGATACTTTTGTACATACATGTTTATTGCAACATTATTCACAACAATCAAGATAAGGAACAGCTTACATTACCAACAACAGATGAATAAATAAAATGTGATACACGGTGGAGATTTATGCAGCTCTAAAAATGAAATTATGTCATAAGCAGGAATATGGATGGAACTGGAGATCATCATAGTGAGGTAAATTATATTTAGAATGATAAATATATTTTCTCTGATATGTGGAGCTTTAAAATGTATGTATATATCATGATGACAGACTGTAGAAGTGTAACCATGTAGGAGGAAGGGAGCAGGGAACAGGAGAAAAACAGAGGACAAGAAACACAAAGCACCATGTGTTTTCTCTCATATGTGCATATAAATGTAAACACACACACACACACAGCAGACACACCGTACACACTGCACACATGCTGTCTTTCCTTTCCAGGAAAACCCCTTTACCTTTCCCCAGCCTTTGTTTTGTTTTTTTCTAAATGCTTCCTTGTTTCAGTCCTTAATGCCCATATCAATTTGGCTGAGAGACCTAAGGGATAACTTTGTTCCTTGCCCTCAGAGGTCAACTAAGCCCCAGGAGACTATGCATGGGGGCAACTCTTGAGATGTCCTGCAAATGTGAGTCACCAGTCTTCCTGTTCAGGGAGGTCTTGGAGATCCACTAATGGGATTTCAGCCAGTGTCCAGTCTATAAAGAGGAAAGTCTGTTCATGCTTCAAAAAGAGAAGCCTGGTCTAGCAAGACCTGATTTTGTCTTCAAGTGGACGGAACTGGTAAATGAAAAGCTGAAAGGAGCCAGGGGCTCCCACTCTCATGGATTCTTATTTGGAGTTAACAGCAGTTTGACAATTTTGTCTCCCTATTAGACCTTTACCACATGTGCACTTCATCATATCCGCAGGCCATAAGCTTTGCTTGAAGTGTCTAGAAAGAATTAGACAACTCAACTAAGAGATATATGAGCCTCTGTGTTGTTCAGAAGAGAGACTTCTCAATTCTGATTCTTTACAGAATACATATTCATCTTTTCTGTTAATAATTTTTATAGCAGTGCAGTATAAACAGGCTTGTGACAAGTATTCAGAACAACGGTATTGATTGGTAATTTATGTATACATGAGCTTATACCGTGTCACCCTTGGGGGTGACAACTGAATATCTTTCAACTCAATGGTTATTATGCTCTCTATTGTGATGGATGCAACCTACATGTGATGAATGATATTAGTACTATCATCCACCAGCAACGATGCATCCTGTGTGATGTGATTACCGGCTCCAAAAATTATGAGTTATGTGATTTTTAGAAAATTATTTACTCTTTCTGAGGCAAAATTGATTCATATGAAAAGTTTTGCTGTAGAATAAGAGATGCACATGAAGAAATGTTGATTTTTAAAACACAGCTGCTGATTATCTCACACAACCTATATCAAAGGAGGGACCATCAATACATTCGGAACTTGAGTAGCATCTTGTGACTACCTGCAGAGTACAGCAAAGTGACACCACACAGATTCGGTGTCTACAATTGCAAAGATCCTGCACCTTCCACCTGTCTCTCTTGGGAAAACATTTCTGGGAATTTTCAGTTGTTACATAAAAATCTTCAACCAGGTGAAGAGAAGAAAGTGGAGACACAGAAAGAAAAGCATCTGGGCTCCAGTTGGGCCCCTTTCAAAGTTTTGCGAATGAAATCCCAAGTAAGGACCAAACTGAGCCAAAGTGACACTAAAAATTGTGAGAGAAAATAATAATAACAATAATGATGATATTAATGTATAGCAATCTATAACAAGAACAGAGATTAAATCTGTTATCTTAAGAATTTCATTTACTTAGCTCATTTGTCATATATTTTCCCATGCTACATATTGAACGGTTAACAATAAAGACAGGTCAAGTGTATCAGTTGGCTTCGTTTTTCTGTATAGCAAACGTCCCTCAAATCTAGTAATATAACATAATAATTCTGCTGATCTGAGCCTGGCTTAGCTGATCTTGGCTGGCCTCACTCATGCATCTGCAATTTGCTGTTTGCTCACTGGGGAATTGGTGTTTGTGATGTTTTTCCTTACATTTTTGGATATTTCCTCTTTGGATACTGGCCTGCCTGGGGCATGTCTTCCTTCCTTACCTAGCAGGCTGGTCCGGGATTGTTTATGTGGTTTTGGCAACATTCCAGGACAATGAGTGAGGAATTAAAGGGCTCCAGAGGTCTCATTTTGGGGCTGATACAAGGTCATTTCTGTCTTATTCTGTTCACAAGAAAAGGCCCTTCAGATTTAAGGGGTGAGAAATTTATATTCAAGGGTAAATATCTGTCTCTAGGAAAATCTCATCTGTCTCACATACCACCGCCATGGAGAGTAACTTGCCACTAATCCTCCACCATGCTAGACTGTATCCTCAAACTATGAGACAAGATAAACCCCTCCTTCTTTAAGTTGCTTCTGTCCAGGTATTTGGTTACACTAATGAGAAGTAGTTAAAGCACAAGAAAAGATATTCTTTTGCCATTTTATAAACAGGTCATCTTAGCAGCTTGTCCATGGTATTGCAGGTCAAAAGTGACAAACCCAGACTCTGAACCCAGGGGAAGGACTCCAGAAGGCACATTCTTCGTTCCCACTCTCCACTGAGTATGTGATAAGTATTGTAGCTCTCTGCATAAACTACCTTAAAAGATAGGCTGGCTTCTACAACAATCAGGGGCCTTAGGATTTCACAGTATTTCTGTACAGATTGCTTTGCACCATACAGTTGTTTGTCTTTGGGTAAACTACTTGAATTTTTAAATCTCAGTTTCTTCACATGAAAAATATAATGTTTATAGGAAGTGAGTAAGTTAATAAAGTATCATCATATTTGCTGTAGTGTGACATATAGTGTAAAACAGCACAATAAAAACCTCAGGATTTATGGGAAAAACGGGAATTGGAGAAATCATATGAAAACATCTATGACATATTCTTAAAGAGGATACAATCCTAATGAAAAATGGCAGAGGCTGCTTGCATGTGTGAAATAGTTAAGAAACACATAAATAATAAAGCAAATGTGACCTGGAGTCAGCCTGTATGTAGATCTGGATGTCAGAAGCTTGTAGTGTATAAGTTGTTGTGAAGTGATAGATGGGGTATTTGATATTAGCTAAAATGTTCTAACACTGTATATGGCTGAGTGTGAACCAAAACATATGTGATGAAGTTTGATAGATGGGAGAGCCTTGAAATCTATGTTTGATATATTTTGGGTGTCCCTAACCAGTTTGTTTCAGTTGACCTCAATATTCTGTGCTTGTCTGATGCTTCTCACAGAAATGTTGCACACAAGCAAATCAAATTTGCATTGTGTTCAAAGTGTTTATAAATATACTAATCATTTTGTAGCAACTATATTTTTTTCTTTTCAAAACACAAAATTGACTGTTCACATACATCTATTCCTTATTACCTCTCAATAAGCATTAGTTTATTATAACAATTTTAATGAAGCTTCATTGAATATACAGGCAGATATGTTCTATTTAATGACAGCAGTGTATGAGAAAAGAATATGAGAAGAGAAGATGTGTGGATACCCAGCAAGGGGTCCAGAAAAAAGAAAACCAATGAGGAGAATTATGAGTGCATTCCCAGCACTGGTCAGCAAATCCAATGTCCTGCTTTCTTGACAAGTAAACTCCACTGAGAGATGGATGTGTCAGGCCTAAATATACTGGTTTTTAAGGTCACACAGCTTCCTCCTCTTGCTCCAACTCCCTGTTCACCCAGTGAACTTCTGCTTTTGATTTACCTCCTCAAGTCATTAGGAGGCTGCATTCTCCTGCTGACATAAACAGTCTGAACCACATGGCTGTTACATTTCTTAGTGTAAATTGCTAAATTGGCACTCTGTTTTGTACATCAGTCTCTTTTAAAGTTCCAGGGATTAATCAAATGCAAACACACTGACACATTCCATTTTGTTGATCTGCAAAGCTGAGGAACATATGCTGGAGTGCCATGACCTGTAAAGAGACTGCACCCTGCCAGGCCTGACAGACGCTTCCCAGATGATGCAGCACCCACCCTCTAACTTCAAGTGCTGGCACACAACTGCTTCATATCTGGACATGTGGGGAGGACATGTAAGATAGGACCTTCCCAAGGTTCCATTTTCTTATAGAATTAGGACCAATTTCGCCTTTCGTTCCTGGTTTCAACAGCTGGGACCATCAATCAGCATCCACACTAATAACAACTTAGATTTTGGATAGCTTATTTTGAATAGCTATGCACCTGTGAAGGCCAATTTTTCTCTTCTTTCAGAATGTAAATTACCTTAGAAAGAAGTCATGAGATTCAGCTTTCTATTCTGTATTCATCGTAAGCAAGTTCTGGACTAACAAACCAAATAGATTAGTGCCATGCAAAAAGAACTTGGATGTAAATTAACTTTCATTTTAAAAATTTGCTTCACTGTAATGCTATCAGACATCCTAGCAGATGACTGGGTGTGAAACATACCATGTTTGCAGATGGCAGGTTTATAGACTACCTATAGGCAAGTACAAATACCAGTGCAAACAAAGCGCGGACATTTGTGGATATTTGTGTGTGCTTTGAAGGTAAAAGTAATTGGCCAATAAGGTAAATTGAAATCATGATCATTAAACTTGAAAAAAGTCTTGAAAAAGATCTCAGACTAGAGTCTTTAAAAATGTGCAAAGCTCAATACTAGCAACATTTGTCATCTCACAAGAATGTCTTAAGTTTAAACTTATTTAACAGTAATTTACATTTTTATGGGATAAAACTTCAATTATTTTGGGTTGCATGCATGTTCATTGTTTATAAGTACTCTCTCAAAAGGAGATAATTGTCTATTCAGCAGATATTTATTAAATACATTAATTGAATTTCAGATACTATATTGTATGCAAAATATATAAAAATTACGTGGACTTTGATTTCTAGGTGCTTGTAGTATGGTTGAAGGAAAATATACATATATATATATATATATATATATATATATATGTTTCATTTATACTAAAATTATGTCATCTGAAAAC
>VZQC01003749.1:235121-386564 GCA_009823505.1 Rhizomys pruinosus | reverse complement strand
CATCCCAAGATTTCCCAAAACAGTGACACCAACTGGAAACAAAATGTCCAAATACTTGGAGCCCACTGAGGGGGGCATTCTTATTCAAGCCACCACAGTGTGGTACTTGCCTTTTGATTCCTGGCTTGATTTTCACAGTATTCTTCAGTTCTGTCAACATCATAGCAGATTTCATCCATTCTTGTGCCCAAATAAAAATTCATTACATGTGTATACCACACTTAACATATTCACCAGTCGATAAACTCCTTGGAGGATTGCATATCTTGGCTATTGTAAATAATGTTTCAATAAACATGGGCATATAGCTGTCTCAATCTTGACTTACATGTGCACACAGGATTCAAGCTTAGTGTGTCACAGGAGAAAGTGGTCCAGTGAAAGGGAATCAGACTCAGAAAATCATGGTCAACATAATTTTATTTTTTTTCTTCTTTATTTTTTTTTCATTTTTTGACAATAAGTAATAATTTATGAGTACAAGCATCCTTCATGTAAAACCAATTTGCAAGCAGTTGCGCCCAAACCCACACAGCCCAAGGGTCCCACCATCCAGCTGGTGGGGCTTTTATGTACAATCAAGTTGATCAAATAAATGTCCAGTCTATATTGCTGTAGTTTCACCATTCACCCCAATCGCAGCCCTTACATTCTACCATACCCCCTCTTCCGCAGATTGTTCCCGAGGCTTAGAAAAGGGGCACAGGTGGACGAGAGGCAAAACAGTCTACTTTCTCTGGAGTTGTCATTTTGGACTCTGGTCAATTCTGGCTGTTTCCTTTCATGGGCTGACAGTTTGTCCTTTCAGTCCTACTAATGAAGCACAAGCATTTAGATATATAGGTATTTAAACAGTACTAATTGTTATGGTAGGTTACTTTGGTATAGACACAGATGTTTGGATGGTATGTTAATCCATGAATTATGTTTCCATCCAAAAGTTGATTCATGTTTTTGAAACATTGCTCTGTCCAAAACCTGTCTTTTGCTATAATCTAGAGGGAATACTGTGGTGATGGAGTGATCTCATCCATGAAGAGAGCTGCAGTGTGACTGGTATACTAAATGGTCTATATTAAAAATAAGCAGGAGTGCAGATGTGAATAGAATTATAGCTTTGAAAAATTGGCAGTTTATCAGGAAGGTCTTGTGAACTACTACATATAAGACTAGCAAGGAACCTAGATCCAGAAAGACAAACATCACATGTTCTCACTTGTATGTGGCTCTTAGTATAGAATCTTTAGAGTTGTGTGTTTATTTTAGAGTACCAGTAGACTAGAAAAGGACAATTAGAGGAGAATGGGAAGAAAAATCTTACGGGAGGAGGGATAGTGGAACACAGGCTTCACGAAGGGAAAGAGTGGTTCCTGGTAGCTTGATCGTGCTCCAGTGGATGGTCCCACGCCCAGGAGTATATGGGTGGCTCAGATTGGAGCCAATGGATGTGGCAGATTGAATGAAAAATGTCCACCATAAGGTTCCAAGTCTTTGAATACATTGTTCCAGCAGGTTGCACTGTTTGTGGAGGTTTAGGAGGTGCAGTCTTGCTAGAGGTCACACATCCTTGGGGACAAGCTTTGAGAGTAATAGGAGTATATAGCCATGCCCATTTCCTGGCTGTCCCTCTCTACTTCCTGTGCCTGTTTGAACATGTGTGTTCAGTTTTCTGCTCTGGCTGCCTCCTCCCATGCCTCTCCACTATGATGGACACTTATTCTGCTGGAACATCAGCCAAATAAACTCTTTCTGTAGTTGCCGTGACCATGGTATTTTATCACAGCAACAGAAGAAGGAGCTAACACAATGTGAGTGTTTTGCCTGCATGTATGTAAATGTGCCATGTGCACACCATACCCTTCAGACACCAGAAGAGGATGTCAGAGCCCCTGGAACTGGAGATATGGTTGGTTGTTTGCCAGCATGTGGGTGCAGGGAAATGAACCCAGGTCCTCTGGAAGAACAGTCAGTGGTCTTAACTGCTAAGCCATCTCTCCAAGCCCTTAATCTCTTTATTATATATATATATACATGGAAAGATCGAGAACACATTGGTGCAGATGAACAGACACTCACATGGAAAGACCGAGAACACACTGNATATATATATATATATATATATATATATGATATAAGTATAGTTATAGATATAGACATACTTTAAATAGCTTCTATATTGGTAGATTTCCATACAGCTTTTTCTAAAGACCTTTTGTTATAGTTATCCCTCCCCATACCTCTTCCTCTGGTACACCTTCCTGTTCTCCACCCTAGTAGACATATTTTTGCTTTGAGTGCCCTTTCCCCATTACATCATTGTACTTTTCCTCTTCTTTCAGGAAGCCTCTGCCATGGCTGGTTATTAGTCTCTTGACTTCTTTGAATTTTCATACTGAAACAAGCATATCTAATATTTTAAAGCCAGCATCTAGCTATGAAGGAGAACATGAGACATTTGTCTTTCTGAGTCTCAGTTACGTAACCCAGGGTGTTTCCAGATCCATCCATTAAACCTATAAATTTCATAATTTAGGTATTTGAAGATGATTTTTCATTTTTATTTTGTGTATATGAATGTATTGTCTGTATATAGGTAAAATGTACCAGTGTTGTACAATGCGTATAGAAGAGGAGTCAAATCCCTTGGAACTGGAGTTACAGACAGCTGTTAGGCAAACCCAGGTCCTTTTCAAGAGCAACCAATGCCATTAACTGCTGTGTCATCTCTCTAATACCACAATTTCAGTGTTTTAAGAGTTGAATAGTATTCACTGTGTAAATGTTCCACACCTTCATTATCTATTCATCAGTTGATGGGCATCTAGGTTGTTTCCACTTTCTGGCTATTTTGAAAAGGATAGCAATGAACAGTTATTTTTGTAGTAGGCATATAGAGTCTTTGGGTGACGGTTTCCTCTAAGCTTTTTGATTGAATTCCTGAGTTTTATATAAGTTTTATATATTCTCTTTACTGAATTTTGATTTTATATCTTGAATTGTTTTACTTACTTCATCCAACTGTGTTTTCTCCGAGATAGGGCATCATTTAGTCTTTTATTCAAACCTTTTTTATATTTCTTGAATGTATTTATTACTTGCATTTTTTCTAAATTATTACCTTGTGGATCAGCTAGGCTGTTTTTTTTCTCTGGGAATCTTGTGGTGGAAGTGTTCATTTCTAGATGGGACTTGGTAAGGCATGTCGTTTGCATTTTTGCCATGGGGTGTAGGCATGTGGAGTTGTATCACTGCTGGTGTTTCTTTGTAAGTTTATGTGCTCTCACCTTTGCTTTGTGGGTGTTTAGATCTTTGATTTTTTTTTTACCTGAACTTGTCAGATTGTGGACCAGCTGAGCAGTGAATGATGTTCAGCCTTGGGGCCACTTTGCTGTCCTGGGTCAGACCTAACAGGTCCTGAAGCGGTGTGGACTTGGGATGACTGCTAAGTTAGTAGACAGGCAAACTGGGCCTAGGCCTCCCCTTCTTCAAGTATTTGATGTCAGGAAGGCCAGGCTAGGATCTGAGAATCTTACTGGCCTCAGAAGCTAAACAGGCTGTGCTCTTGCTTGGCTTAGGGGTTGTGAGAGAAGGGGAGACTAACATCTAAGATCTCACTGGCTTAGGGGACCACAGTACCCCAAACAGACCTAGGAGCATTGTATGGTGCATAGGGAGAAAGGAGGCTTGGATCTGAGGGAGACCTGAGCATGTGGAGTGGCAGAGAGGGAGACTGGAGGCCTGGGTGTGAGAAACTCACTGGGTTCTCAGTGACTGTGGGGCCTTCACTCCCACAGCAAAGCCTGAGAGTGTAGGATAACCCAGAGGGAGAGCACAGGCTAGGATCCTGGGAACTCACAATGCTCTCAGCGGCTACCTGCTCCTGGCTGGGCCTCAGAGTGTGGGATGGTGGCAGAGGTGGACAGAGGAGGCTTAGGTCTGGGAAAGTAACTAGGTTCTCTAGATAATCTGCAGACTGCATAGCTTCTTTCAGGCCTGAGACAGTGGGATGGTGGCTTGAAGAGGAGAGGGGAAGCTAGGGTCTGAGGAGCTGTTCCTGCTTTCTGAGAGACTGTGTGACCCCTGCTAGGTTTGGCAGTGTTGCATTTGATCTTTTAATTGTGTTGTTATGGGATGCATATCTTTATCACATCAGCCATAAGTTCTTACTACATTAGTCACAAATCTGGGGCATAACAAAGACAAAGTGGGATCAGGAAAGCACAGAGGAGCTTTGGAAAACAAATCCTGTCTAGGCTTACAGACCGATGAGACTTTAGTTACATAGTCGCTTTTGGATTCCTGGATGGATACTTCTGGGGTTATTTTATTTTATTTTAGTTTTTATTTTTGGTCTTTTTGAGACAGGGCCTCCCTTTACTCCCAGCTAGCCTGGAACTCACTCTGTAGAACAGGCTGGCCTTGAACTCACAGAGATCTTCCTGCCTCTGCCTCCCAAGTGCTAGGATTAAAGGTGCATGCCACCACACCCAGCCCCAATAACCTCCACTAACCCACATTATACCACTGACAAGGTATTTTCTTTTTTTTTTTAATTTTTCTTTTTTTTAAATTTTTATTGATGCTTTGTGCAATTCATACATTATTTTCCAATTCAGTTCAGGCACATTTCCCTTTCCCTTCCCCCCCACCCCCACCCCATCCCAGATCATGCATTCTGCCATAACTGTCCTGCATCTTTCTCTCAGTTTTTTTCATTTTTTAGCTATAAGTGATAATCCATGAGTACAAGCATCCTTTGTGCAAAACCAATCTGCAGTCTGTTGTGCCCAAACCCCCACAGCCCCACCATCCAGTGGGGGGGTGACAGGTTGTTTGTTCAATCAAGTTGATCAAATGAGTGTCCAGACTACATTGCTGTAGTTTCACCATTCACCCCAATCGCAGCCCTTACATTCTACCACGCCCCCTCTTCCACAGATTGTTTCCTAGCTTAGAAAAAGGGGCACAGGGGATGAGAAGCAAAACAGTCCCACTCTCTCTGGAGCTGTTTGACTTGGACTCTGGTCAATTCTGGCCTTTCATGGGCTTTTTTCCCTTTCATGTGTTGACAGTTTGTCCAGGAACAACCTTTCGATCCTACTAATGGAAGCACAAGCAATTAGATAATTAATAGGTATTATTTAAACAGCACTAATGTTATGGTAGGTTACTTAGGCATAGACACATATGTTTGGAATGATATGTTAATCCATGACTTAACCGTTTGCCTCACCCCTGCTAAATATGCCCAGGGTCCTTCCTAGTGGCTTATCACATTCTCCTACCCTGTAAAGGCTGTACGCGTGGTGGGCGTCAGCCCGGGGGGTTATTTCTCCAAGTGGAGAGCCAATAGCCAATTAAGATTTGGGATATACAGGACATGTGGCTGCCACTGCTGGCACAGTTTTCCCAGGCAGGTGAGGTGTAGCTGGTGCAGGCGGCGGGGAGGAGCATTGCTTGACTCAAGGAGACCCGTATTTGCCTTTTTATTGGTTTAGTGGCTTTTGATAACACTATCTCCTGTGGCGTCAGAGGCCATCTGTACCTTGCATGTGTGGTTTCCATACATCTTTCACATGTTTAAAAAACGTCAGGTCCCTTTTTCGGCAGCAGGGGTCTGATAGCCGCCCTCCTCCCCTCCTGCATGTAGCCCAACGTATGGGCAAGAGCCCGTACTTTTGTGGGGCCTTGGATGTCCTGGCCAACATCCCCCTGGAAGAACAATCCATTACTGATGGCATAGCCCTCCGCATTAATTACTTTGCTTAAGTGCATAGATTAAAGAAACTTTAGTATTATATTTGGTTCTGAACAGAGAATAATCCTTTTCATAGTTCTTATGTCTATTAGTCAATTAAAGAAGGCAGTTTTACTGGTTTTATAAGAGATTACCTCTATAATAGTTGTCTCCAGTTTACAGTTGGAGAACGACCTCATCATCGTCATATTTCTCCTTGTTCTATGGGGGGGAGGCAAGAAAGTCTCTCATATCAAAACCTTTGTGGTTAATTTTTAATTTTTTTATGTGTATGAATGTACTGCATGTAGGTTGGTGCACCCATGTCATGCAATGCTGCGGAGGTCAGAAAAGGGCGTTGGATTCCCCTGGAACTGGAGTTAAAGATGGTTCTTAGCCACCGTGTCTTCTGCAAGAGCAGTGGGCTCTCTTAACCACTGAGCCATCTCTCCAGCCCCGATATTTTCTTTTTTATTGAAATTTTTTATGTGTTTCACACATCAGTTTTCAATGTCTTAATCGCCTTTATGCCTATTTCTCCCTGGGCACCCTCCTGCCGCACCCCTTCATACTAGGCCCAACCTCAACACGTGAACCTTTTGAAGGCCAGCAATGTTCTAACTATAGCACAACTTTTCCCCTTGTTTTCACATAGAAATGTTAACCTTATTGCTTATAGTTAGTGTAGAAAAATCACAATAATCTAGAAGCTTATCAATTTTCACTAGTAAAGTAAATAGTCTTAGAAAAGATGAACAAAACCTGTAAGGAAAAATACTGTGATTCCAAGGCGGTTTACATTCCCACCAGCAGTGGATGAGTGTTCCCCTTTCCCCACAACCCCTCAAGCATCTGTTGTCTTTTGTTTTCTTGATCTTAGCTAGCCTTACTGTAGTGCGTGATATCTGAGAGTGGTTTTAATTTGCATTTCCTTAATTGTTAATGATGTTGAACACTTTTATTTTTAAATATTTTTTTAATTAGTTTATTTTTTTTGTATGTGTATAAACATACTGTCTGCATGCAGGTCTGTGCACCTGTGTCATGCAATGCCGCGGAGGTCAGAAGAGGGTCTCGGATTCCCCTGGAACTGGAGTTCTCCTGGAATTGGAGTTACAGATGGTTCTTAGCCACTATGTGGGTGCTGGGGATCGAACCCAGGTCCTCTGCAAGAGCGTCGGTGCTCTTAACCGCTACACTTTTTAAGATGTTTCCCAGCCATCTTTAATTCCTCACTGGTGAAGACTCGGTTCAACTATTTACTCCATTTGTTAGTAGGTCATTCATCTTCTTAATTCTTTGTTTTTTGAGTAGTTTATATATTCTTGATGTTAATGCTCTGTCAGATGTGTCACTGGTAAAGATTTCTTCCCACTCCATGGGTTTTCTCTTTACCTCCTTGGTTGTTTCTTTTGCTGTACAGAAGCTTTTGAGTTTTATGAGGTCCCACTTGTCAACTGTTGACCTTACTTCCCATCCAGCTGCTGTCTGGTTTAGAAAGTCCCTCTCCTATGCCTATGTCTTGTATGTTGTTGCCAACTTTTTCTTTATCACCTTCAGGATTTCAGGCTTCATGTTGAGATCTTTGATCCACTTGGAGTTGATTTTTGTACAGGGTGAGAGGTAGGAGTTTAATTTTGTTCTTCTACAGATGGTAATCCAATTTTGTCAGCACCATTTGTTGAAGATGCTATCCTTCCTCCATTGAGGGTTTTTTGCCCCTTTGTCAAATATGAGGTGGCTGAAATGGTATGAGCTCAAGTTTGGATCTTCAGTTTTGTTCCATTGGTCAACTGGTCTGTTTTTGTGGTAGTACCAGGCTGTCTTTATGACTATGGCCCTGTAATATAGTTGGAAGTCTGGTAGGGCAATCCCCTATGTATTGCATTTTTCACTCAGGGTTGCTTTAGCTATTCAGGGTTTTGTTTTTCCATATGAATTTAACGATTTTTTTCCAAGTCTGTGAAGAAGCTCATGAGGATTTTGATTGGGATTGCATTGAATCTGTATATCAGTTTGGGTAAAATGGACATTTTTTTACTATATTAATTTTCCCAATCCATGAGCATGGGAGGTCTTTCCATCTTTTGATGTCATTTTCAATCTCCTTCTTCAGGGGTTTAAAATTTTTGTTGTAGAAGTCTTTGGAATCATTGGTTAGGTTTGTTCCCAGGTATCTTATTATGTTTGAGACTATTGTGAGTGGGAAGGTCTTATATTTCTTCTCCACTTGTTTATTATTGGTGTAAAGAAAGGCTACTGATTTTTCTAGGTTAATTTTGTAGCCTGACTGTATTAGACACTTTTCTGTTGCTGTGATAAAACCACCATGAGCAAGGGAACTTATAAAAGGAAGAGTTTATTTGAACTTATGATTGATGGTTCCAGGGAATCAGAGTCCATTGTGGAGGGAAGCATAGTGGCCGGGGCTGGAGCAGCAAGCCGAGGATCGCATCTCACAATGAGCATGGGAAGCAGAGAGAGAGAGTGACTGGAGACAACAAGGCTTGTTAAACTCACTAAGCCTGCCCCTAATAACATACTTCCTCCAGCACAGCCACACCTTCTAAGACCTCCAATAACAATGCCACCAACTGGAGACAAAATGTCTGAATACTTAAAGCCTATGGGGGACACTCATTCAAACTGCGTGTATTAGTCAGGGTTCTCTAAAGAAACAGAAGTAACAGGACGAATATATATATATAAGATATATATATATAATAATGGCTATGTATCAATTTATTGATTTGTTCATGTGATAGAGTTCAAGGAGTACAACAGTAGCTGCACCAAACAGGAAGGGCGGAGAATCCAGGGAACTGCTCATCCACAAGGCTGGATGTCTCAGTAGTCCCATTCTGGTGCTGAAGGCCCAAATGGATTCGAGGAAGATCTACTCCTCTCAGTACATGCTGGGATCCGAAGGTTTAAGCATAGCAGTAAGACAAACTCACCAGATGAGAGAGCAAGCCACAGGAAAAAAGGGACCCTCTCCCTCTGCCATGGCCTTAAATACTGCCTTAAATACTGCCTGCCGGAAGAATGTAATGCCCACATTTGGGGTGGGCCATCCAGGTTGAGGCACTCCAATCAGAAGACCCTTTTTCCCTTATTTGGTCCCTTAGTTCAGTCAAGTTGACACTCAGGTTTAACCATCACAAGTCCACCCCAATTGTCAACTTGACACCACATAAAATACTCTCCTTATGTTATGCTTAAATGTCAGTTGCAAATGATGGCAGGGTCAATAATTCCACCTAACAGGTATATAAATATCTCATGTGCAATAGCAAAGCATTAATTTAGAGTTGGTGGTTAATGTTCCTTGAGAGACCGTTCCTTCAGTATCTGATAACCTAAATATGATAACAATTAACACTTTTCTCAGTTGCACATTCAAAAGGGAACAACACAAGTATCCACTTAATATATATACATAAATCTCATCGACTAATCCGATATCTCATTCTTATCTCTACATATAGCCCCCCCCCTAGTTCAGCCATTCTACCCACTGGACAGCCCATTCGTAAATAAACCCGCTAGGACAAAAAATTATAAGCCATTATCTCATAATCCAACTTTCACTCTGCACTGGTCCGTGGCCATCAAGCTGATATTTATGAGTACCTTCTTCTACTACTACGAGTATTCTGTATTTCCTCCACCGTACAGCAACCCTCTGCAGGTTTGGCTCTTATCCCTTGAGGTGACCCATACCTTTCACCTGAAGGTCTGGGCCATTTATTGTCCTGTCTGGTTTGGGTTGTTGGAAGTTTTCCATTGACCTTAATCATAGGACATGTAGCACCGAGGTGCCCTACACATCTCCTGCCTTCCAGACATGGAATCTTCCTTGCCCCCATGTGTGGAGAAAAAGATCAATTCACTTCCTTCGTCCTGTATCTGGATCAATCACTCCTACACTACTGTTATTCCTTCCTTAGCCTGTTGGCTAATGGCAGTAGAAGCCCAAGTGGCCCAGGGGGAAGTCTTATGCTTCCAGTTCATGGAACTTTTTGGCTGTATCTCGCCCTGGCAAAAGCACTTCCCTCCCATTTGGATCCAAAACATCTAGACCAGCAAAACACAAGGTCGATAGGTACAGGAAGCAAACATGTTCCTACTCGGATCACTAGGGGTGATAGTGAAGTGGAATATTCCACGTTCCACCCCTTGGGTTCCTGACCCATGAATCTGGCTCGCATAGGGAAACAGTAGACCATATAGTGGACTAGGCCGGATTCAAAGCATAGAGCTATGCTGGGAGAAAGCCCTTGCGGCCCCCAGCCCTCCAAGGGTATGTGCTATTATGCCTATACTATTGGCACTGGTACTGTGTCTTCAAACGGAAACCAATTCCAGGATTTCAGTCGTCTATAAAGATCGCACGTGGGCTGCTTCTGGATGTGGGGTGGGGAGGGGAGGGACGGCAGAGCGTGGTAAGGACACAGTGTATAGCCAATGATACCTGAGGCCCACAATAGCACTTCTGTTATGGCTGTGCAGTAGCGAGTGTCCTGGGTGGCAGAAAAAGTCTGGTGAGGAGGAGTACAATGCACGAGCGAAAGCTAAATAATCTGATAAGCCCCCTGGATGGTAGTTGGCAGATCATGGGTACAGCAGTAAGAAGGAAATCGATGGGGAACCGGAAGGGTGGGGTGTAAGGGACTATTGGCTGAGTAGAAACGTGTCCCCTCCCCTGATGGAGTGTGTATGTTGATACCTGCAAGGGAAGCAACTAGCTGGCCCTAGGGGGTAAACTGAAGCAGAGCCATCAACATCAACAAGAGGCTCACCAAGTGCGATACTCATAGCTGGAAAACCATTAATCATCCGTAAGCAAATCCTGTCTCGGCAGACGCTGTGGCCCCCGCCCCCTCAGCCTGGGAATGGAAGTCATGGTTCGATCCCAGGTAGTCCATAACCTGCCACCGTTCCATGCATGCCATTATGGATCATAGCACAAGGACGCCAATTTGTTTGTCAATCGGGTACTGAACTGGAACCCAGCAGTGAGCATCAGCCTGTGGTGGGAAGTATGTAGCCGCTGCATAAACCTATCTCCACTCCACGAAAAGATGAGAATGAATGTTTTCAGGCATGGCAAACCAAAAAATAAGGTACTGGGAAGCTGATAATACGAATGAGTTAGCAATTAAACCAATCGATTTCTGTATACTCTCTGCGTGAGATCACTTTTGATGAGCACTTTACAAGACACAAGTATCTTCACATTTGACCATTCAGAGAGCTCTATTACACAACATACTTAACTTCCTTCCTCCTTAGTCCACATGTCTTTTCTTCTTTCACCTACCAATTAAAGGTCATACTTCTATCTACCTTACCAAAGTCTTATGCATTCTCTTCCGAAGTCGTCTCTTTCTCTCCATCTGTTAATCATCCAATTCTTCCCTCTATTTTCCTTTTAAGTTCCAGCATAGATGCTCCCCAATTCCTGACTCAAAGATGCCCTCACCCCCAACACCGCCACTTGCAAGCACATGAGTACAGTATATAATTCGAACCTCGCCCATGAACGTGATCCTGGAATACACCGACTCCAGCTGGCAATTTCTTTCTCTTCCTCCTTCCCACTTTTTATGGAACTGCAAAGCAATGCACATTGTGCACTGCCAGTTGCCAAGTTCTGTTCAGAGGCTCTGCACCTGCTGAAGCTTTGTTTTCTTTGAATTTTTTGTTTATGTTCTTTTCACACAGTGTCCTTTAGTTGTTGTTTCGAAATTAGGCTTAATGCTGCAATGCTTGGCTGATGCTCAAGTATCGGCATTCAATGCTGAATGGTGAAATGCCTGCAGCATGTCCATCGTGTTACTGCTCGCTGCAGAACCATCAGTTAAAAAACCAGACACTCAGACAGTAGTCTCCAGCCCTATCTTTCGTCCTCAAGTCAACTGATATGCACAACCCAATAAGCACTAAGGTTCTTCCGCATGCTTAACACAGGGCTGTAACAAAGATGTCCTTTTTTATGGCAACCCACTACAAGGCAATTTTGTTGATCAACCTTCTTCAGTAACTTCTTTTGCCCTCGCCGCATCGTTCCCAGAGCACATCTCAATTATGATGATACACCACCCATTTACCAGTGTACTGTTCTGTGCTGTTCCTACTTTATAGTCTTGTGTTCAGAATAACACCCAGCTCATGATTACTCAAGGTCACTCCTGACTACTTGTTCCCATTGTCAAACGTTCAGTTTCCACTAAGGCCATGAAGCAGGATAAGAGCTGTCTCTCAAAAGGAGAATAGTTGTTTGCAGATAAAGGTAGAGCCTTGCTCCAAAAATCCCAAGGGCCTCCGACAGTGATTCCCCTATGCGGAGCCTGCCACAGACTCCATACGATCTTCGATCTGCCACTGATACCTCAAGCACAATTGGGTCTGCTGGCATCATATGGCTCAGGGGCAGAGCAGCTCTGCACTGCAGCCTGGACCTGTTGAAGAGCCTTTTCCTGTTCAAGCCCCACTCAAAGTTTGCGCTTCCGAGTCACCTGATAAATGGGTCATAGTAACACACCCAATGGGAATGTGCTGCCTCCAGAATGCCAAAAAGGCCACACAAACATGTGCTTCTTTCTGGTGGAGGAGGGGCCAGTGCAACAAATTATTCTTTCACTTAGAAGGAATGTTCTCTGCTGCTCACACCACTGACGCCATAGAAACTTCAACGAGGTAGAGGCCGGTTGAATTTTAGTTGGAATTTATTTCCCACCCTCTCTGCGCACTATGCTTCTACCAACAAGTCTAGACTACTCTACCTCCTGTTCACTGGGTAATCAGCATAACATCATCAATAGAGTGGACCAGTGTGATATTTATTGGAAGAGTCAGGGCATCAAAATGATCCTTCCAACTAAGTTATTGGCACAAGCGCTGGAGAGTTACAACCCGATGGTAAAGACAGTAAAGGTATATGGTTTGGCCTTGCAGCTGAAAGGAAATTGCTTCTGGTGGTCCTTATGAACCGTGTTGAGAAAGAAAGCATTGGCTGGCAGTAGCTCACTGTACCAGGAGACATATTAATTCTTCAAGTAAGGACACCACATCTGTACAGCAGCTGCAAATTGGTTGTCACTACTTGGTTGTTTATAGTCAACTGTCATCTCCACGATCCATTGTCTTTTGCACAGGCCAAATTGATAGTTAAACGGAGATGTGGTATCGAATCACCACCCCTGCATCTTTCAAGTCCTTGATGGGTGACTAATTTCTGCAGTCTCTCCAGGGATGTGATAATGTTTTTGTTCACTATTTCCTGGTAGAGGTAAACACCAGATGGTTTTCATTTGGCCTTCTCCAACCATAATAACCCTCATTCACAAGTCAGGGAACCAGTGGGGATTCTGCCATTTTCTAATGTATATCTATCCCAATTATAATTAATGGTACTGTGGGAAAACCACAGGATGAGTTCTGGGACACCCACTGGGCCCACCGTGAGCTTGACTTCCACCCAAAACCCATTTATCACCTGACCTCCATAGGCCCCTACTTTAACCGGAGGATCCACAATTGTTTTTAGGGTCTCCCTGGGATCAGTGTCAACTCAGAACCAGTTCCAATAGGCTCATTAAAGTCTGATTATTGTCCTTTTCCCCAGTGTAGATTACCCTAGTAAAAAGCTTCAGGTCCTCTCGTGGGGAAGGACAGGGAGGAGGCAAACAGCATAACTCTGTGGTATTGTAGACAAGAGTCCTCTCCTCTTCGAACTGGCCACTCTCTTCATTCAAGGGGTTCTGGGTCTTGAACTTCTCAAGTCTGAACTGGTTAACTGGGTGGGATTCGCTAATCCTAAAATCAAATTTGACTTCCTGTTCATTTGTTTCTAGAGTTTTCTGCTTATACAGATCAAATAAAAACGAGTAGGCTTCTTAATGTAGTTGGTTCCTTGAACACCATGATTATTTAGCAGTTCCAAAGATCATTCGGGTCATGCCATTATAGGTATTGTTTGCCTTTGCCGACCCTTTATGAAAGAAAAGAGAGGAAGGAATAATGTTATGGTAACTAAACTCATCTGGCCTTCATGCTATTCAGTGCTCTCAACCGGATGCCTACGCACTGAGGTCCTGTTTAAACCTATTAGTGTATATTTTAAGTTTATGCAAATGAGCAACACTTCTCTAACTGTAAGATCTGGCAAATAAATAGAGCAAAAACAAAGCTGCTTCAAATGTTCTGGTGTCTTTCTCAGTACTTTCCATCTTACACATCAGTGAATGGCATATCCTCTGGGTCCTCATATTGTGAGAATGTGGTTTTTACAGTTAGAATCCATGTCAGCAATGCCCTTCTGCCTGACCCTCACAATCCCCTTCATCAATAATAGTCAAGGAATCTCAGGCATCTCTAGCTCGCTGTTAGTAGGCCACGGTTTATAATAACGACATCAGCCAACGCATTCAAATAAACTTTAACACCTTTTTTAACTCCTCAGAGCTCCATGTTAAACCTAGAATCTCACTCAGTGGGTTCATAGCGATAAACTCAGTGTATGATCCAATTTTATTATTCCTTCCACCATTATCCCACACCCTTAAATCCATTCCCACACCATATTCCTTAGGCTTCTGCGGAATGAATCAGACAAACTATAATTTCTTTAGTGGTGTAATCCACCTCCTCGTGGACCACACTTTCTATCTCACCTTGAGGGGCTTGCTTAGACTTCAATCTGGTTATAGGTCTAGAGGCAACAATTGTTGGGCCCTGAGGGACATTAGCTCCCACTGGGAGGGGGGATTTGTTTCCTCAGGCAAGGGTGGGGAGGAGGGATCTGCAGGGTGTGGATTCTCTGCTGAGGATGGTGAGATTAATTCCTCAGATAAAGAAAATCCCTCAGAATCTGAGGGTTCAAAATCATCATCATCATGGTTCTCCCACACATCTCCATCCCAAGTTTCAGGGTTCCACCCTTTCCCCACCAGTGCTCTCACTTTAACTGCTGACACTTTTCGTGGCTGGGAATTAAATTTGCGTTGTAAATCAGCCAATCATATAATAAGGGCTCCAGCTTGATTTTCTGAAGCTTTATCTCTTTGGCTACTGGAGAGAAGATTCTCTTCCAGAGCACACTTGGAAACCTTTAAACTGTTGTTTCAAATCCAGAGCTGGTAATTTTTATCACCGAGCTCCTTATTTTCCTCTATCAGTTTATCCAAACATGCTAGGAGCAACAAGGCAACATCATTATTTTCCTTATTTTTCCACAATTTCTTGAACGTTTTATATATAGAGTTGCTACATTCCTGGCTTCTCACAAGAGGTGAGTCAGGTGAGTCAAATGGATCTATCTTCATAATAACATCAAATAGTCTGCACCAAGGATTATCATTCCTCTTCATGCCACCAGGAAAGCCTTCAGTAACTCTAAGCTTCATTGAGTTGGAGAGCTGGCTCCAGAGAGTACCAAGCCCACTAAAGAAATTTATCCTTTCAATTCTGTTTCTCCAGAACCACTCCTGGTACCAAAAATCTATATTAGTCAGGGTTCTCTAAAGAAACAGGAGTAACAGGACGAATATATATAGCTATATACAATTTATTGATTTGCTCACGTGACAGAGTTCAAGGAGTCCAACAGTAGCTGCACCATACTGGAAAGGCCGAGAGAATCCAGGGAACTGCTCAGTCCGCAAGGCTGGATGTCTCAGTAGTCCCAATCTAGTGCTGAAGGCCCGAATGGATTCCAGGAGTTCTACTGGTCTCAGTACACGCTGGGATCCGAAAGGTTGATCACAGCAGCAAGACAAACTCACCAGATGAGAGAGGCAAGCCGCAGGAGAAAAGAAGGGAGCAGCTCCTTCTGCTGTGGCCTTAAATACTGCCTGCCGGCAGAAGGTAACACCCACATTTGGGGTGCACCATCTGGGTTGAGGTGGTCCAATCAGAAGAGCCTTTTTCTCTTATTTGTCCCTTAGTCCAGTCAAGTTGACACCCAGGATTAACCATCACAGCACCACACTGACACTTTACTAAAACTCTTAATTAGCTTCCCTTAGGTAAACTATCATATCATCTGCAAAAAGGGATAGCTTAACTTCTTTTCAGATTAATACTCCTTTAATTTCCTTCTCTTGTCTTATTGCCTTAGCAAGTGTTTCAAGCACTATATTGAAGAGGAGTGGCAATAGGGGACAACCTTGCTAGGTTCCTGCCTTTAAGGGAAATGTTTCCAATTTTTCTCCATTTAGGATGATGTTGGCAGTGGGTTTGCTTTATATGGCTTTGATCATGTTGAGGAATGTTCTTTTCAGTCCTATTTCCTCTAGGACATTAAACATGAAGGGATGTTGGATCTTGTCAAAGGCTTTTTCTGTATCAATTGAGATGATCATGTGGTTTTTGTCTTTCAGTCCACTTATGTGTTTTATGATAATTAATTATTGATTTAAGTATGTTGAACCATCCCTGCATCTCTGGTATGGATCCAACTTGATCATGATGGATGATCTTTTTGATGTGAGTCTGTATGCGATTTCCAAGTATTTTGTTGAGAATTTTTGCATCTATGTTCATTAGTGAGATGGGTCTATAGCTTCCTTTTTTGCTTGCATCTTTGCCTGGCTTTGGTATTAGAGTGATGCTGGCTTCATAGGAGGAGTTTGGGAGAATTCCCTCTGTATCCTTCTAACCAGTTTGAGTAGCAGTAGTTGTAGGGCCTCTTTAAATATTTTATGGAATTCCGCCATGAAACCATCTGGACCAGGGCTTTTTCAATTGGGAGATTTTTAATTACATCTTCAATTTCCTTAAATATTATGGGTCTGTTTAGACTGTCAATCTCTTCTTGGTTAAGCTTTGTTGGTTCCCAGCAATTCAGATATTCATCCATTTCTCTTAGGTTTTCAAATTTAGTGGAGAATAGATTTTTGAAGTATGATTGTCTGGATCTTTTCTTTGTCTGTTGTGATGTTTCCCATTTCATCACAAATACTATTGATTTGGAGTTGCTCTCTCTTTTTTATGGTTAACTGGGCTAGAGGTCTGCCTATTTTGTTTATTTTTTCAAAGAACCAGCTTTTGGATTCGTTGATTTTATGTATTGTTTTCTTTGTTTCTATTTCATTGATTTCTGCTCTGATTTTTGTTATTTCTTCCTGTCTGTTGGGTTTAGGGTTCATTTGTTGTTGTCTCTCAAGTGTTTTTAGCTGCAGTGTTATGTCATTTGTTTATTTGTTCCCTTTCTGGTTTTTTTGATGTGGGTACTTAGAGCTATAAATTTCCCTCTCAAGACTGCCTTTACAGTATCTCACATGTTTTGTTGTGTTATATTGTCTTTTTCGTTCAGTTCCATGAATACTTTTATTTCACTCTTTATTTCTTCCCTGACCCATTCATTGTTCAGGATTGTGTTGTTTAGTCTCCATATGTTCTTGTAGCTAATTGGACTTATTCTGAGGTTCATATTGAGCTTTATTGCAATGTGGTCTGATATAATGCATGGAAAAATTTCTATCCTTTTTTATTTGTTGAGTTTCCTTTTGTGCCCCAGTATGTGGTCGATTTTGGAGAATGTTCTGTGAGGTGCTGAGTAGAAAGTATATTCTCTGGTATTTGGGTGGAATATTCTGTAGATGTCTGTGAGGTCCATTTGGTATATTGTATTCTTCAATTCTGATGTCTCTCTGTTTATGGTTTGACCTGTTTATCTATCCAAGGGGCTCAGTGGGGTGTTGAAGTCTCCCACTATTAGTGTGTTAGGATTAATCTGTGTCTTGAGGTCCTGCAGAGTCGTGTTTATAAAGTTAGGTGCACCAGAGTTTGGTGCATAAACATTTAGGATTGTGAAGTCTTCATGGTTCATTGTTCCTTTGACAAGGATGTAATGGCCCTCTTTTTCTCTTCTGATTAATTTTATTTTGAGATCTACTTTGTCTGATATTAGATTAGCCACTCTAGCTTGTTTCTTGGTACCATTTGCTTGGAATATTTTTTCTGTCCTTTCACTCTAAGGTGGTGTCTGTCCTTGAGGGTGAGATAGGTTTCTTGTAGATAGCCTATAGAAGGGTTCAGGTTCCTAACCCATTTTCCCCATCTATGCCTTTTGATTGGGGAGTTTAGACCATTAGTATTTAAGGTTATTATTGAGTGATACATGTTGCTTCTTTTTACCTTATTTTTGGTTTGAATTCTTGGTCTAGGTTTATGTTTACTCTGTTATGATTTTGTTGCTTTCTCTATTTAATTGCTTAGGGATAGTTGCTTCTTTCCTCTTTTCTTTGGATTGCTTCAAGGATTTTCTGAAGTGTTGGCTTCTTAGACATGTATTGTTTCATCTTGTCCATGTCATGAAAGATTCTTCATTCTCCTTCAACTATGATTGACATTTTTGCTGGGTATAGTAGTCTGGGTTGGCATCTAAAGACATTTTGTACTGGGAATACTTTGGTCCACACTCTTCTAGCTTTGATAGTTTGGACTGAGAAGTCAGCTATGATTCTGATGGATTTCCCCTTATATGTAAATTTATTTTTCTTTTGTGGCTTTCAGTATTTTGTCTTTGTTTTGAACATCTAATGTTTTAACAAATATACGGAGTGGGGAATTTCTTTTCTGGTCTTGTCTCTTTGGTTTTCTATGTGCTTTTTGTATTTTATGGGTTTACCTTTTTTCAGTTTGGGGAAATTTTCTTCTATTATCGTGTCGAAGATCTGGTCAATAGTGTTGTCTTGGGATTCTTCTTCCTCTAGCCCTATGATGCAGAGGTTTGGTCTTTTCATAGTGTCCCACATTTCCTGGTTGTTCCACGCTTGTGTATTTTAAATTTTTCATAATCTTTACTTGAACATTCCAGTTGGACCATGTTATCATGCAGGTCTGATACTCTTTTTTTTTTCTACTTCTTCCATTGTGCTTCTCGCGCTTTTTCCCATCAATTCCTGTTGATTAGATAAATGTTCAATTTCCTTTTTCATTTCATCCTGTGATTTCTTTAATGTTTCCACTTCCTTCTGGAGCCTGTCATTCTCAGCCCGTCATTCTCATCTTGTAGGTCCTTGGTTTGTTGGTCATTTTCTTTTTAACTTACAGCCTGAGATCTTTTCAGCATTTCCACTTCCTTCTGGAGTTTGTCATTTTCTCCCTTTAGTTCTTTCCAACGTTTGTCATTCTCTCCCTCTAGGTTTTTCTTGAAATGATTAACAGCTTCAGCAAAGTGGCAGGATACAAAATTAACCTTAAAAAAAATCAATGGCTGGGGCTGGAGAGATGGCCTAGCGGTTAAGAGCGCCGACCGCTCTTGCAGAGGACCCGGGTTTGATCCCCAGCACCCACATGGCGGCTGAGAACCGTCTGTAACTCCAATTCCAGGAGAACTCCAGTTCCAGGGGAATCCGACACCCTCTTCTGACCTCCGCGGCATTGCACGACACGGGTGCACAAACCTACATGCAGGATCAGTACTATTCAAACCACATACAAAATAAAATATAAATAAAAATTATTAAAAAAAAAAAATAAAAATCAATGGCCTTTCTTTACACCACCAACAACAAGTAAATGGAGGGAAGAAAGAATTCAAAGAGACGTTCCCACTCACATAGCCTCAAAAACAATAAAAATACCTAGGAACAAACTAAGAAAGACACCAAGGACTCTCTACAACAAAATTTTAAACCTTTTTAAAGAAAGAAATTGAAAAAAGACATCAGAAGATGGAAAAAAAATCTCCAAGCTCATGGTTGTTGGGAAAATAACATTGTAAAAATGTCCATTTACTGAAACCTCTTGTATAGATTTAACGCAATTCCAATCAAAATCCCCAGAGTTTCTTCACAGGCTTGGAGCTTTTTGGAGCTTCTCAATCTCTCCTGTAGCTCTTTGCTTCGCTGGTTGGTTTCCTTATCTTTTTTCAGCATGGAATCTTTTCAGTGTTTCCAGTTCCTTCCAGAGTTTGTTCATCTCTTTCTCTAGGTCCTTCTTGAGTTTCTTCAATCCTTTTCTTAGTCTTTGATTTGCTCTTTATAATCTTTGTAGTTCTTTAATATGTTCCCAATTGTGTTTCGGATATCTGTGTCCTGGGTCCAACCCCAGGGGTGATCCCACTGTAGGAATCTTCCATAGGCTTGGTAGAGCTTGGTGCAGGTATTATCCTGCCCCTTTCCAGGTTGTCTCTTCTTTGTTTCCTGACATCATGAGCTTCTCCTTGCCTGTATTCCATGTAAGTCCTAAATGCCTCTTCACTGTGTTGAAGGCTTGTTTGCTTGCCTTCCTTCAGATGCTTTGTAAATCCCAGTTGGCGGGGGGGTGGTGTGGGGGGTAGGGGGGCTCTTTAGCCTGAGCCCCTGCACCTGTGCTTGCCTCAGCTGGTCTCAGGAGATCTCTGGGATGGCCATGTTTTACAGAAGCCATTTGCAATGAATCAGCTTAAACTGATTGACAGAGACAACATAAAATGAGCCAATATTTGGATGCTTTCCTTAACACTGACAGCATTAGTTAACTGATGGAAGTTAAGAGCATATGTGATAAAACTCAAGATTGAAAAGATTGAGGAAAACAAGATAAAGATGAGTCCCGTCAAGCTGACAGTAACTGGAGAAAGCCATGTATTACAGAGGAGATTTACATGCAGAAGCTGCTTTAACTCTCGGCCTGCCTAAAACAAGTATTTGTTTCTTCTTACGTTTTTAAAGAACTAGTGCACTTTTTTTCTACAATCATCTAGAAAGAAGGTTTTTCTAATAGGAAAGAAAGCGGCAGTGTTTGCATGCATCCTCACACTCTTATCATCAATTCAAATCACTAGTGATGGCCATGTTTTAAAGACGCCATTTGCAATGAATCACCTTAAATAAGATTTTGACATATAATATTCTAGTCCATCCACTTAACCTGCAAAGTTCATTGATGTTGTCTTTCTTTTACTGCTGAATAGAACTCCATTGTGTACATGTACACATTTTTTCTATCCCTCATCAGTTGAGGGGCATTTGGGTTATTCCAGCTTTTTGCTATTGTGAACCAAAGCTGCACATAAAAAAAAATAGCCTGTGCTGTATTTGCTCGTAAGATGAGTCTTGTTGGATATTACCCAGGAGTGGATATGACTGGTGTCAAATGGCATACTCATTTTGGAGTCTTCCAAGGGTTCTTCACACTGCTTCCAGTGGCTTGTACAAGTTTAACTATTCCCACCAGCAATGGATGAGTCTTTCCCCTTTCCCAACCACATCTCCAGCACTTTGCGTATCATTTGTTTTCTGATCTGGCCAGTCTTTATCAGAGTGAGTTGATGTACTCTTAGCGTGGTCCTAATTTGCATTTCCCTAAATATTAGTGACGTTGAAACAGTTTTTAAGATTGTTTTCACCTATCTCTTAGTTCCCTCCTCCATGAAGTCTCTATTCATGTCTTTGTTCCAGCTTTTGAGTTGATTCATTTGTTTTCTTTCTTCTTTGTTTTTTGTAGTAGTTTGTATACTTCTGGAAATAATGCATTTGTCAGATGTATCAGCAGGCTTTGCCAACAACCATTGCTGAAGAAGATGCTGCTGCTTTTTCTACCATTCGTTAGGCTCTTGGCCCCTTTAATAAATCATGGTTGGCTGCAATTGTACGTGCTCAGGCATGGATCTTCAGTTTTTTCATTCCATTGGTCACTCTGATCTGTTTTCTTGCACAGTACCACGGCTGTTGTTATCGACTATATCCCTAGTAGTATTAGTTGAAATCTGGTATAGAGATCCCTTTGTATTGCTCTTTTACCCTCAGGGTTGCTTTGGCTATTTCAGGTCTTTTGTTTTTTAACAATGAATTAGAGGATTTTTTTTTTCCAAACCTAGTGAAGAAGCCTTGGGGATTTTGATGGGATTGCATAAATCTATACGAGTTTGGTAGAATGGAAATTTTTATATATTTATTTTTCCAAATACATGAAATACTGTGGAGTTTTTCTATATTTGATGTCTTCTTCATTTCCTTCTTCGGAGGTTTAAAATTTTTGTTGTAGAGAGATCCTTGGTGTCTTTGGTTAGGTTTGTTCCTAGATATTTTATTGTTTTAGGCTATTGTGAGTGGGAAGGTTCTCCTTGTATCCTTTGTCATTGCTGTTGTTGGGGTAGAAAAAGGCTACTGATTTTTGCTAGATTTATTTTTGTATCCTGCCCACTTACTGTAGTTCATAATTGTTCTAGGGAGTTTACTGGTGGAGGTTCTTAGCATCCTATTAGGTAAAAATCATATTCATCAGCAAATAGGATATTTGACTTCCTCCTTTTCTCATAGAACTTCCTTTAATTTCCTTTTCTTGCCTTTTATTACCTCCCCCCATATGCAGGGTTTCAAGGCACTATTATCCGTGAAAAGGCAGTGGGACAGGGCGGCGCCTTGCCGAGTTCCTACCCTTAAGGGAATGCTTCTGTCATTTTCCCCATTTAGGACTGATATGGCTGTGGGTTTCCTATATATTGCTTTATTATATTGAGGAATGACCCTCCAATCCAATTCCCACTAGGATTTTAAGCATGAAGGGATTTTGTCAAAGGCTTTTTCAGCGTCAATTGAGATGATCATATGGTTTTTGTCTTTCAGTCCATTTATATGTTTGATGATATTTATTGATTTTCGTATGTTGAACCATCCCTGCATTTCTGGTATGAATTCAACTTGGTCATGGTGAATGATCTTCTTGATGTGGGTCTGTATGCGATTTGCAAGTATTTTATTTAGAATTATGGCATCTGTGTTTATTAAGGAGATGAGTCTATAGTTCTCCTTTTTCATTGTATCTTTGCCTGGTTTTGATAATAATGTGATGCTGGCTTCATAGAAGGAATCTGGGAGAACTCCCTCCGTTTGCATCTTTCTAAACAACTTGAGTAGTAATGGTTGTAAGTCTTTTGAAATATTTTATAGAATTCTGCTGTGAAACCATCTAGGCCTGGGCATTTTTTGTTTGGGAGGCTTCTTATTACATCTTCAATTTCTACATATATTATTTGTCTATTTAAGCTGTCGATCTCTTCTTGGTTGAACTTTGGTGATTCCCAGGATTTCAGATATTCATCCATTTCTTCTAGGTTTTCAAACTTAGTAGAGTATAGGTTTTTGAAGTATTCCCATATGATTGTCTGAATCTTTTCATTGTCTGTTGTGATATTTCCCCTTTCATCACAGATTCTATTGATTTGGAGTTGTTCCTTCTTTCTTTTGTTTAACTGGGATAGAGATCTGTCTAACTTGTTTATTCTCTCAAAGAATCAGCTTTTGGATTCATTGATTTTTTTGTATGGTTTTCTTTGTTTCTCTTTCATTGATCTCTGCTCTGATTTTTGTTATTTCTTCTTGTCTGCTGCGTTTAGGGCTCATTTTTTGTTGTCTCTCAAGTACTTTTAGCTGCAGTGTTAGATCATTCACTTGTGCTCTTTCTGTCTTTTTAATGTAGGCACTTAGAGCTATAAACTTCCCTCTTAGGACTGCTTTTAAAGTGTCCCACAGGTTTTGCTGTGTTATATTATCATTGTCATTCAGTTCCAGGAATGTTTTTATTTCTTTCTTTATTTCTTCCTTGACCCATTCATTATTCAGGAAAGTGTTCTTTAGTCTCCATGTGTTCTTGTAGGTTGTAGGGTTTCTCCTGGTGTTGATACTGAGTTTTATTGCACTGTGGTCTGATAGAATGCATGAGATTATTTCAATCTTTTTGTATTTGTATTTGTTGAGATTTTTCCCTGTGTCCCAGTATATGGTCTACTTTGGAGAATGTTCCATGGGGTGCTGAGTAGAAAGTGTATTCTCTGGCGTATGGGTGAAATATTTAATAGATGCCTGTGAGGTCCATTTGGTGTATTGTATCATTCAATTCAGATGTCTCTCTGTTTATCCTTTGTCCTTTTGATCTGTCTAAAGGGCTTAGTGGGGTATTGAATTCCCCTACTATTAGTGTGCTGGGTTTAAATTGAGCCTTGAGATCCTGATGAATTATCTTTACAAAGTTTACTGCACTGGTATTTGGTGCGTATATAATCATGATTGTGAGATCTTCATCGTCAATTGTTCCTTTAATAAAGATGTAATGGCCCTCTTTGTCTCTTTTGATTTCTTTTGCTTTGAAGCTTATTTTGTCTATTAGACAAATATTATTAGAATAGCAACATCTGCTTTCTTTTTGGTACCATTGGCTTGGAATATTTTCTTCCATCCCTTCACCTTAAGTTGGTGGCTATCCTTGAAATTGAGATGGGTTTCTTGTAGACAGTATATAGATGGATTTTGTTTCCTAATCCATTCTCCCAGTCTATGCCTTTTGATTGGGGAGTACAGCTCATTAATATTTAAGGTTATACTTGAAAGATGGTTGTTGCTTCCTTTCACACTGTTATCCATTTGGACTTTTAGTCTCTGATTCTACTCTTACAGTTACATTTTTATTAGTTTCTTTTCCTAGGAGCTTGAGGATAGTTGCTCCTCTCTTCTGCCCTTTGAATTGCTTCAAGCATTTTCTGAAGAGTTGGTTTTCCAGACATGTATTCTATCATCTTCTTTATGTAATGGAAGATTTTTCTCTCTCCTTCAATGGTAATTGACATTTTTGCTGGGTAAAGTATTCTGGGTTGGCATCCATAGTCCTTTAACACTGGAAATGCTTTGCTCCATTTTCTTCTTGCTTTCAAGGTTTGTGCCAAGAAGTCAGTTTTAATTCTGATGGGTTTCCCTTTGTATGTGACTTGTTTTTCTTTTGTGGCCTTTAGAATTTTATCTTTGTTTTGGGCATCTAGCATTTTGACTATGATATGGCGTGGGGAGTTTCTTTTCTGATCTTGTCTATTTGGAGTCCTATGTGCTTCTTGTATTTGAATGGGTTTGTCTATTTTTCGTTTGGGGAAGTTTTCATGTATTATTCTGTTGAAGATCTGATCAATACTATACTCTTGAGATTCTTCTCCTTCCTCTATTCCTATGATGTGGAGGTTTGATCTTTTCATAGTGTCTCATATTTCCTGGTTGTTACACTTTTGTGTATTTTTAAATTTTTTATAATCTTTATTTGAGTTTTTTAGTTGCTCTGTGTTATCTTCCAGATCTGATATTCATTGTTCTGCTTCCTCCATTCTATTTCTGAGGCCTTTTCTTTTCATTTCTTCTTGATTGGATGAGTGTTCTATTTCCTTTTTCATTTCATCCTGTGATTTCTTTAATATATCCATTTCCTTTTTGAGGTTCTCAATCTCTTCTTGGTGCTCTTTACTTCGTTGGTTGGCTTCCTTTTTCAGTGTTTCTGCTTCCTTAAGGTGTTTGTTTTTTTTTCTCTCTTTAGTTCTTTCTGGAGTTTGTCAATCCCTTCCTTTAGTTCTTTTTGAAGTTTGTCATTGTATCCCTCTATGACCTTTTTGAGTTTTTCATTCTCTCTCTTTAGTTCTCTGAATTCTTTATTTTCTTTAATTTATCTGCATAGGTCTGCAATTATTCCTCTAAGTTCTGTTTCTGGGGTCACCTCCAGGGGGATCCCATTGTAGCTATCTCCTACAGGGTTGGTAGAGCTTGGTACAGAATTATCCTGCACCTTTCCCATGTTGTCCCTTCATCATGTCCCTGGCATGTGGGTTTCCCTTTTGTGATTCAAATCACAAATGTCTTTCCAGTGTGTTGAAGGCTGAAGGCTTGTTTTATTTTGCTTGCCTCCTTCCAATGCTTTTTTTTTTTTCCTTTTCTCCCCCACCCTCCTTGTTTATGGAGTGTTGACTTGTGTAGGTTTCAGGCTTTCACTTTTGTTTTTATATTGGATATTGGAAGTCTAAGTCACTCTTCCTTTCCTGTTCTGAGGGTTCTCTTAAAAATATCCACTGGATACTCTTCTCAATTCCAGTTGTTGGGGGGTGGTGCCTGGACCCAATACTTGCCTGGAGCAGTGCTGGGCTGCTCCAGGTGATCCTAGCAGGTCGGGAACCTGAGCCCCCAACACACAACGTCACTATGGCAAGTGACAACCCAAACCCAGGGCTGTTTCCAGCCAGGCAGCCACACCCTGCAAGGGCTTAGGGCTCAAATCTAGGCCTGCCAGCCACTAGCCCCTCTGCCACAAACCAGCAAATCAATTGTCCAGCACCCCAAGAGTCAATCTGTCCTAAGTTTTTACCTGTCTGGAGCAGCGCCAGGATGCTCTAGGTGATCCTAGCAGGTCCAGAACCTGAACCCCCAACACACGACCTCACTCCAGCACCCAAGCCAGAACCAAACCCCAATAAAGTATTTTTAAGAAGAGCTTCTTTTTGTCACATTCACTCCAACATTTGTTGTTATTTCTATTCTTGATTGTGACTATTGTGATTCGGAATGTGACTATTGTATAACGGAATCTAAAATTAGTTTAAGTTTATATTTCCGCAATGCCTAAGGATGTTAAATAATTTTAAGTGTTTTCTAGCCATTTCTATTTATTGTTCTGTTGACATCTCTGCTCAATCCCATAGCCCATTTTTAAATTGAGTTGTTTGCTTTCCCTGTGTTTCATTTCTTGTGTTCTTTGTGTACTCTAGACAGTAATCCACTATTGGATGGATAGCTGGTAAAGATTTTCTCTGGTTCTGTGAGCTGCTTCATCACTGGATTGACAGGTTCCTTTGCTGTACAGAGTTTTAAAGTTACACGATCCTGTTTATTGATTATTGGTAATTTTTCTTAAAGTACCAGTCTTATTAGGAAAGTCTTTATCTATGGCAATGTAATGTTCTTATATATGACAGCACTTAGCATTGTCAGGACCAATTCATTGTGTACTTGAAAGAACGAAATGCACTGTCTCTGGGTCTGGCACTGGTGCCATAGTGAGATCATGTGAGGGGGGTTCAGGGTCGGGCCTTGCTTGCTACGACCACCTGGAGCATGGATAGGAGCCCGGCGCCACTCCAGACAGGTACTGGGGCGCAGACTAAGTCAGGCATCCCCCCCCAACCCCCCGCATCCACCAACTGGAATAGAGGAGAGAGTATCCAAGTGGATTTTTGGAGAACCCTCAGAAAGGAAAGGAAGAGTGACTTAGGCTCCCAATATCCAATATATAAACAAAAGTGAAAGCCTGAAAACTAGACAAGTCAACACTCCATAAGCAAGGAGGGGGGAAAAAACACAGGAGGGAGGCAAGCAAAACAAAACAAGCCTTCAACATACTGAAAAGACATTTATGATTGGCATTGGAATACAGGCAAAAAAAAAATAAAATAAAAAGGAACCCTCATGCCCAAGACACAGCAAAGTGATAAAATGGGAAAGGTGCAGGATAATTATGCACCAAGCTCTACCAACCCTGTAGGAGATGGCTACAATGGGATCCCCATGGAAGTGACCCAAGAAACAGATCTTAGAAGAAAATTGCAGACTTATGCAGAGAAATTAAAGAAAATAAAGAAGAAGTAAAAAAGCTAAAGAGAGAGAATGAAAAACTCAAAAATGACCTAGAGGGTAACAATGACAAATTTCAGAAAGAACTAAAGGAAGAAAAAAACAAACTCTGAAAGGAAGTAGAAACACTGAAAAAGGAAGCCAACCAGCGAAGTAAGGAGCACCAAGATTGAGAAGCTCAAAAAGGAAATGGAAATACTGAAGGAAACACAAGATGAAATGAAAAAGGAAATAGAACACTCATCCAATCAAGAAGAAAGGAAAGGAAAAAGCCTCAGAAATAGAATGGAGGAAACAGAACAAAGAATATCAGACCTGGAAGATAACACAGAGCAACTAAAAAGCTCAAATAAAGAATATGAAAAATTTAAAAAGACACGAAAGTGGAACAACCAGGAAATATGGGACAATATGAAAAGATCAAACCTCCCTCATCATAGGAATAGAGGAAGGAGAAGAATCTCAAGATAATAATATTGGTCAGATAGTCAACAGAATAATACATGAAAATTTCCCCAAACTAAAAATAGACAAATCCATACAAATAAAGGAAGCACATAGGACTCCAAATAGACACGATCAGAAAAGAAATTCCCCATGCCATATCAAAGTTAAAATGCTACATGCCCAAAACAAAGACAAATTTCTGAAGGCTACAAAAGAAAAACAAGTCACATACAATGGGAAACCCATCAGAATTACAACTGACTTCTCAGTGCAATTCATGAAAGCAAGAAGAACATGGAGCAAAGCATTCCCAGTGTTAAAGGACTATGGATGCCAACCCAGAATACTTTACCCAGCAAAAATGTCGATTATAGTTGAAAGAGAAAGAAAAATCTTCCATGACAGAAACAAGATGATAGAATACATGTCCAGAAAACCAACTCTTCAGAAAATGCTTGAAGCACTTCAAAGGGCAGAAGAGAGGAGCAAGCACATAGGAAAAGAAACTAATAAAAACATAACTGTAGGAGTAGAATCAGAGACCAAGTACAAATGGATAATAAGGTGAAAGGAAGCAACATCCATCTTTCAGTTATAACCTTAAATATTAATGGACTAAACTCCCCAATCAAAAGGCATAGACTGGGAGAATGGATTAAGAAACAAAATCCATCTATATGCTGTCTACAAGAAACCCATCTCAATTTCAAGGATAGCCACCAACTTAAGGTGATGGGATGGAAGAAAATATTCCAAGCAAATGGTACCAAAAAGAAAGCAGGTGTTGTTATTCTAATTTCAGACAAAATAGACTTCAAAGCAAAAGAAATCAAAAGAGACAAAGAGGGCCATTACATCCTTATTAAAGGAACAATTGACGATGAAGATCTCACAATCATGAATATATACGCACCAAATGCCAGTGCACCAAACTTTATAAAGACAATTCTTCAGGATCTCAAGGCACAGATTAACCCCAGCACACTAATACTAGGGGACTTCAATACCCCATTAAGTCCTCTAGACAGATCAACAGGACAAAGGATAAACAGAGAGACATCTGAACTAAATGATACAATACACCAAATGGACCTCACAGACATCTATCGAATATTTCACCCAAACACCAGAGAATACACTTTCTACTCAGCACCTCATGGAACATTCTCCAAAATAGACCATATACTGGGACACAGGGAAAAACTCAACAAATATAAAAAGATTGAAATAATCTCATGCATTCTATCAGACCACAGTGCAATAAAACTCAATATCAACACCAGAATAAACCCTACAACCTACAGGAACACATGGAGACTAAACAACACTCTCCTGAATAATGAGTGGGTCAAGGAAGAAATAAAAAAAGAAATAAAAACATTCCTGGAACTGAATGACAATGATAAAACAACACAGCAAAATCTATGGGACACTCTTAAAGCAATCCTAAGAGGGAAGTTTATAGCTCTAAGTGCCCACATTAAAAAAACAGAAAGAGCACAAGTGAACGATCTAACACTGCAGCTAAAAATACTTGAGAGACAACAACAAATGAACCCTAAACGGAGCAGACAAGAAGAAATAACAAAAATCAGAGCAGAGATCAATGAAATAGAAACAAAGAAAACCATACAAAAAATCAATGAATCCAAAAGTTGGTTCTTTGAGAGAATAAACAAGATAGACAGACCTCTAGCCCAGTTAACCAAAAGAAAGAGGGAACAACTCCAAATCAATAGAATCTGTGATGAAAGGGGAAATATCACAACAGACAATGAAAAGATCCAGACAATCATACGGGACTACTTCAAAAACTTATATTCTACTAAGTTTGAAAACCTAGAAGAAATGGATGAATATCTGAAATCCTGGGAATCACCAAAGCTCAACCAAGAAGAGATCGACAGCCTAAACAGACCAATAGTACAGGAAGAAATCGAAGATGTAATAAGTAGCCTCCCAACCAAAAAATGCCCAGGCCCGGATGGATTCACGGCAGAATTCTATAAAATATTTCGTAAAGACTTACAACCATTACTACTTAAATTGTTTAGAAGGATACAAATGGAGGGACTTCTCCCAAATTCCTTCTATGAAGCCAGCATTACGCTACTACCAAAACCAGGGAAAGATACAACCAAAAAGGAGAACTATAGACCCATCTCCCTAATGAACACAGATGCCAAAATTCTAAACAGGATTCTGGCAAATCGCATACAGACTCACATCAAGAAAATCATCCACCATGACCAAGTTGGATTCATACCAGACATGCAGGGATGGTTCAACATACGAAAATCAATAAACATCATCAAACATATCAATGGACTGAAGGACAAAAACCACACCATCATCTCAATTGATGCGGAGAAAGCCTTTGACAAAATCCAGCACCCTTTCATGTTTAAAGTCCTGGAGGGAATTGGTCTGGAGGGATCATTCCTCAATGTAATCAAAGCCATATACAGAAAACCCACAGCCAATATCATCCTAAATGGGGAAATGACAGAAGCATTCCCCTTAAAGGTAGGAACTCGGCAAGGCTGCCCCCTGTCACCACTCCTCTTCAATATAGTGCTAGAAACCCTAGCTAGGGCAATAAGGCAAGAAAAGGAAATTAAAGGAGTTCTAATTGGAAAAGAGGAAGTCAAGCTATCCCTTTTTGCTGATGATATGATTGTCTACCTAAGGGATGCTAAGAACTCCACCAGAAAACTCCTAGAAACGATTAAGAGCTTTGGTAAAGTGGCAGGATACAAAATAAACCTAGAAAAATCAGTAGCCTTTCTGTACACCAACAACAAGCAATTGAAGAAGGACTACAAGGAGACCTTCCCACTCACAATAGCCTCAAAAACAATAAAATACCTAGGAACAAACCTAACCAAAGACACCAAGGATCTCTACAACAAAAATTTTAAACCCCTGAAAAAGGAAATTGAGGAAGACATCAGAAGATGGACAAACCTCCCATGCTCATGGATTGGGAAAATAAATATAGTAAAAATGTCCATCCTACCCAAACTAGTGTACAGATTTAATGCGATCCCAATCAAAATCCCCAAGAGTTTCTTCACAGGCTTGGAAAAAAATCCTTAATTTCATTTGGAAAAACAAAAGACCCCGAATAGCCAAAGCAACCCTGAGTGAAAAGAGCAATACAGGGGGGATCTCTATACCAGACTTCAAACTATACTATAGGGTTATAGTCATAAAAACAGCTTGGCACTGGCACAAAAACAGACCAGTTGACCAATGGAACAAAACTGAAGATCCAAACCTGAGCACATACAATTTCCGCCACCTCATATTTGACAAGGGGGCCAAGAAGACACAATGGAGGAAAGACAGCATTTTCAGTAAGTGTTGATGGCAAAACTGGATCACCACCTGTAGAAAAATGAAATTAAACCCCTACCTCTCGCCCTGTACAAAAGTCAAGTCCAGATGGATCAAAGACCTCAACGTGAAACCCAAAACTCTGGAGGCAATAGAAGAAAAACTTGGTAGTAGACTACAAGACATAGGTGTAGGAAAAGACTTCCTAAATCAGACAGCAGGTGCACAAGAAATAAGATTGACAATTGACAAATGGAACCCCATTAAATTCAAAAGCTTCTGTACATCAAAAGAAAGTGAAGAGAAAACCCACAGAGTGGGAGGGAACCTTCACCACAAAATCATCTGATAAAGCATTGATTTCCAGAATATATAAACTACTCCAAAAACAAAGAAAAAAAGAGAACAAATGAATCACTCAAAATATGGAGCAAAGAGCTGAACAGAGGCTTCACAAGTGAGGAATTAGAGATAGCTGAGAAACATCTTAAAAACCGTTCAATATCACTAATAATTAGGAAATGCAAATTAAGACCACTTTAAGATACCATCTCGCTCCAATAAGACTGGCCAGGATCAAGAAAACAAATGATGTCAAGTGCTGGAGAGGTTGTGGGGAAAGGGGAACACTCATCCATTGCTGGTGGGAATGTAAACTTGTACAGCCACTATGGAAAGCAGTGTGGAGAACCCTTGGAAGACTCAAAATGAGCTTGCCATTTGGTCCAGTCATACGACTCCTGGGTATATACCCACAAGTCTCATCTTACTGCAGAAATACATGCACAGCTATGTTTATTGCAGCTGTGTTCACAATATCAAAATCTGGAACCAAAATCTGGAACAACCCAAATGCCCCTCAACTGACGAGTGGATAGAGAAAATGTGGAACATGTACACAATGGGGTTCTATGCAGCAGTAAAGAAAGACAACATTATGAACTTTGCGGGTAAATGGATGGAGCTAGAAGATATTATGTTAAGTGAAGTAACAAAGTCCCAGAAAAACAAACAATGAATGGTATCCCTCATCTGTGGATTCTAGCATCAATAATCCAGTTGAAAATATTTCTTGTCTAGAGGGATGCATATTGAAAGAACAACAACAGAAAGACTGCATCAGAAAATTGACTGAAATGGTGAATCAGGAGGGATGGGTGGGTTGGGAGAGGGACACGTGTCCATATTTGATTAATGTATATTTAAGTGACATGAGTTCAACAAGTATCCAATTTTGCCCAAACTCTATCTACAAATTACATGATATTTTAGGACTTAGTAAAAGTAAAAATGTCTATATTAAACAACATTGGTTTAAAGGTTTTGATAAAAATGGTCATACATCTGAGTTAATTGGAAATATAAATTGTTGTTCATATTTGTTTTACTTAAAATCCGTATAACAATAACTTTGGGATTATCATATACAAATGTTCTCTATAATCTTTGTGTTATACAGTATCATCTTGTAACATTCTCTTTTACCTGTAGGATAATTTAACTTAAGGAATTAAGTTTGCTTCCCAAATTAACAACATACAGTCACCCAAAACATTTTGGATAAATTTAATGAAACTTACACCTTGATTCCTGCCTATAGGTATTTGTACTACAACTGCCTTTTTGAGACTCATGGGTCAAAAAATCAAAACCTAGAATTAAAAAAAGGGGGGGATACAGTTATATATTAAACTTTTTTGCCAAAAATTTTTCAATTTAATCTTAAAACTAACTATGGCAAAAAGATTTGTATGTTCCCACAGGTCAAAATGTCACCAAGTTAACGCCTGAGAAAGAAAAGATACAGCCTTGCATTGTGTAGGATATACCAAGAAAGAACCAGCAGAGAAGTTGGCCCATCTAAGCATTAAAAGGAGGAAAAACCTCAGACTGCTACAGGCATCAAACATCTCTGCTGATCCTATTTGTAACAACTGTTTATAGAGTCCTAATTAACCTTACCATCTAGGTGCCACAAAGTTTTAATATGAGAGTCTTTCTTACCTCCTTTTCATAGAACAAAGAAAAATATGATGGTAATGAAGTCAATCTCTTTTTTTTTTTAATTTTTTATTTATTTCTGTGTGTGTATGAATGTACTGTCTGCATGCAGGTCTGTGCACCCATGTCGTGCAATGCCGCGGAGGTCAGAAGAGGGTCTCAGATTCCCCTGGAACTGGAGTTCTCCTGGAATTGGAGTTTCAGACGGCTCTCGGCCGCCATATGGGTGCTGGGGATCGAACCCGGGTCCTCTGTAAGATCGGTCGGCGCTCTTAACTGCTAGGCCATTTCTCCAGCCCCGTCAATCTCTAACTGTAAATTAAAGCTGACTGTTATAGAGGTTATCTCTTATAAAACTGGTAAAAATTGCTTTCTTTAATTGACTAATAGACATAGGAACTGTGCAAATGATTATTCTCTATTCAGATCCAAATATAATACTAGAGTCTTTAAGCTGTGCATTTAAGCAAAATATATAAATACAGGAGAGCTCTGATATCAGCAATGGATTATTCTCCCAAGGAGATGTCAGCTAGGGGATACAACCCCCCCCCCAAAAAAAAAGGTAAAGGCTTCTCACCTGTAAACTGGGATACCTGCAAGAAGAGAGGTGGTAAGTCCCTGCTGTCGAAGACCTGATGTAAGTATGGGAAAGATGTATTGAGACCACACTTGCAAGTGTACAGTCGGTCTCTGCTACCAAAGGCCACTAAACCAGTAAAGTACCTATTGGTCTCCTTGAGTCAAGCAAGACTCCTCTGTCAGCATCAGATAAACCTCACCTGACTGGAAATACTGTGCAGCAGTGGCAGCCATATGTCTGTATATCCCAAATCTAATTGGCTATTAGCTCTCTCCTTGGAGGTATAACTCACGGCTGATGCCACAAGCTTACATCCTCTAGTGGTTAGGAGATGTAATAAGCCACAGTAAGACCTTGTCATCTTTTTATTATTATTATTATTATTATTATTATTATTATTATTATTTTTGGTCTTTTCGAGACAGGGTCTCCCTGTAGCCTCAGCTGTCCTGGAGCTCACCTTGTAGACCAGGATGGCCTTGAACTCACAAAGATCCGCCTGACCTTGTCATCTTTTACAGAATAAATGTAATTCATGGATTAGCATACCATCCAAACATCTGTGTCTATACTAAAGTAACCTACCATAATAATTAGTACTGTTTAAATAGTTGTATATCTAATTTCTTGTGCTTCCTTAGTAGGATTGAAAGGTTATTCCTGGGGGCTGGAGAGATGGCCTAGCAGTTAAGAGCGCCGACCACTCTTGCAGAGGATCCGGGTTCGATCCCCAGCACCCACATGGCGGCTGAGAACCATCTGAGACTCCAGTTCCAGGAGAACTCCAGTTCCAGGGGGATCCGAGACCCTCTTCTGACCTCCACAGCATTGCACGAAACGGGTGCACAGACCTGCATGCAGACAGTACATTCATACACATACAGAAATAAATAAAATAAATTAAAAAGAAGAAAGGTTATTCCTGAACAAACTGTCAGCCCATGAAAAGAAACAGCTAGAACTGGTCAGAGTCCAAACGACATCTCCAGAGAAAGTAGACTGTTTTGCTTCTCATCCACCTGTGCTCCTTTTCTAAGCCTAGGGAACAATCTGTGGAAGAGGGGGTGTGGTAGAATGTAAGGTCTGGGATTGGGGTGAATGGTGAAACTACAGCAATATAGACTGGACGCTTATTTGATCAACTTGATTGTACGTACAAGCCCGGCCAGCTGGATGGTGGGAGACTTGAGCTGTGTGGGTTTGGGCACAATTGCTTGCAAATTGGTTTTATATGAAGGATGCTTGTACTCAAAACTTCTTACTTATTGTTAACAAAAGAAATAAATGAAAGTAAATTAAAAAAAAAAAAAAAGAAAGAACGAAATGCACTAAATGAAAGACTTGATTGTCAATAGCCTTTTTTTATCTTCAATAATAATAATAATATTGCAATATCCAGTCTATAAATCTGACAAACAAGGAAACTCATCTCAATGTGTATATTTGTTGAATCCAAAATGCTGATAATTACATGATAAAAGCCTCAAATATTTTCCATATTTAATCTTTACAGAAAAATTTGAAGAACTCAAGTAACTTGCTCATAGTCATGCAGTTGAGATGGATTAGTTTCATTGTGAACTGAAGTCTGTTTAAATTTGGAAGATAACAAAATAAAGCTCTTCCTACAAAATAATACCATTTTCATTATGCCACACAATACCATACAGAATCAGAGAAAATCAGGGTTACCATCACTACTAACATCATGAATATGTCTTAAATTCTCATCAAAACCACCATAGAAGTTTGTCTTTTACATTGCTACAAATTCATGGATGCTCTGTGAAAATACTGACCCACAATTCTCTCTGAATCAGCCCCTTTTGCCATAACCACACTGTCCATCTTGACTGGACAATGCCACCTGATCCTTATATTAACACTACATACACAATATTGCATTCTTACAAGAATTGGGAAATACTAAGATAATAATTCCAAGTTGAAAACATTGGGAGGGACAGATCTTAGGTTATTTGGGGCTACTTTGGTCCCATTACAAAATTCAAAACATTACTTTTTTAAGAAAATTAATTTGCTTATTTTTGAAATTCTTTTTTATTGAATTTTTGTGTATTTCATACCTAACATCTCAATCAAAACATTTCTTAAAACAGTAGAGAGAAATGGTCAAATAAGATTGAGATAATCTAGAAAAAGGATGGCCAATTTTTGAATGCTTTTTATTTTTATAATTTGTTTTGAGTACCCTCACTGAAAGCAAGGCTACTTATACATTATAATTTGGCCTTTGTGGTAGTTTTTTGAAATGTAATATTTTTATCCTTGCACAGGGGGAACATTATTCCTTACTACTTGAACAAAAATTTAAAATCAATTTTATGGCTATAAACCTTTTTATTATGTTCCTGTCAGCAGCCAAAGGTAAATAAAAATAACATTTGAATAATGCATGCTAATACAATTCGTATAAAGGAAGGGTATTCAAACTAGACTTGGAAAATCAATGCTATCAAATTCTACATATTTAAAAACCCATACTTACAACATGTTATTTCAAGGACTATGTTATTTGAAAGCTGCTAGGATGTCGTAAGCCCATCCAAATTAAATGACCCGAGAACACTAAATAATTATTTCTTTTGATTTTTGTCTCTTGTGATTCCAGGAATAAAGGGAAAACAATTATGCAAATGAGTTTTGGTGACTTGCTAAAAGATCACAAATCACTGAGTGCTGTGCATGTGCATGTTTTACGGTACATGCACCTTCTGCATGGTGGAAATTCAGGATATATTTTAGCATCAAGTGCTCTGAATTTGTAATACAGGTCAAATACAAAAATAAGGGAGGGATGTTTGCCACTTCCTAGAACAAAGACTAGAGACACTGTTGGAGTTTCAAGGATTGCATTATAAATATTTTTTAAAAAGTAGTATTTGCATGCATTTATCTGTGTATGTGTGTGTGTTGTGTGTGTGTGTGGGCGCTTGTGTGTGTGTGTGTGTATGTGTGTGCGCATGCGTGTGTTTAGGTCAAAGGGCAACTTTATGGAGTCAGTTCTGTCCTTCCACAATTACGAGAGTTCTGAGGATTGGTCCCATCTCAGATTGTGAGAGCTTGCATAATGAGAATCTTCTGAGCCATCATCTCTGGTCCTTGTGTAGATTTTTTTTTAAATGAATCATCCAAGTAAACAATGAGCTGGAGAATTTCCCAAATAATTGTCCAAATGTTCTCTGTACTTTGAATAAGAAAACAGTCATGATTTTACTGAGGCCAAAATATCCTTTGTACTTTTTAAGTTAATTTGCTAATTTTTTTAAAAACTTAAGTTTTCTGAGTGCTGTATTTACATGATTTCTGCCCCTCTCTTTCCCTTCGGAACTCCTTCCATGCACCTCATTCCCTTTCAAATTCCTGACATGGCTTCTCTAATTATTATGGGACACACACACACACACACAACCACAGGTGCACACAGGCACACATACAACCACAGGTACACACAGGCACACACACTCACATCCTACTATCTCTGTTTAGTATTGCATGTGTTTAGAGATGACCACTTCAGATTGGATAATCTATCAGGGATCTAGTCCTTGGAACAAACCGATTCAACCTCTCTCAGCAGACTGTGATTGCCTATATTCTTTCATCTTGGGGTTTGACTTTGTGAAATTTCCCCATTCTATGTTGTCCTGTTGACTAGTATCATCATCATCTGTTATTTGACAAAGGTACAAGTAATATACACTGGATGAAAACACAATTTTCAACAAACAGTGCTGGGAAAACTGGATATCCACATGTAGAAGAAAAACATTGACCCTTATCTATCACCCTGCACAAAAAACTCCAGCATGGTGGCACATGACTTTGATCCCAGTGCTCACTCTGGAGGTAGAGGCAGGTGGATTTCTGTGAGACTGAAGCCTGCTTGGTCTACCTAGTGAGTTTCAAGCCAGTTGGGGCAACAGGAAGTCCCATGTCTCAAAAAGATGTATAAAAATAAATTCCATATCAAAACCTTTGTGGCACCTAGAAGGTATAAGTTTCATTAGGACTCATTATAAATAGTTGTTACATGTAGGATCCACAGAAGGGTTTGATGTTTATGGCAATCTGAGGCTTTTCTTCCTTTCAATGTTCAGACGGGTCAACCTTTCAGTTGCCACTTTTTGGTACATCCTACTCAATGCAAAGCTGTATCTTTTCTTTTTTTTATGTTTATTTTATTTTTTTAACATTTTTTTTTATTGATGCTTTGTGCATTTCAAACATCATCCTCCAACTCAGTTCAGGCATATTCCCCCCACCTCCCCCCCACCCCCAACCCAACCGAGATCATGCATTCTGCCATAACTGTCCTGCATATTTCTCTCAGTTTTTTTTTCATTTTTTAGCTATAAGTGATAATCCATGAGTACAAGCATCCTTCATGCAAAAACAATCTGCAGGCTGAGTGTACAGATGTCTCTCTGGAATGCCGAGAAGTGTGTTACCAAAGGCCACTAAAACCAACATAAAGCAAATACGGGTCTACCCTGTAGTAGCAAGACTCCACGTTCAGCACCAGCTCCACCTCACATGCCTGGGAAATACTGTGCAGCAGAGAGCAGGCCGATGTGTACCTGTATATCCCAAATTAATTGTCTATATGCTCTCTTCTCTGGAGGAATAACCACATGGCTGATGGCCACAAGCTTACTCCTCTAAGGTGTGAAGATGTTATAAGCCACCAGTAACACCCTGTCATATTTATCAGGGGGTAGAAAAAAATGTAATTCATGGATTAAACATATCATCCAAACATATGTGTCTATGCCAAGTAACCTACCATACATAGTGCTGCCTCTAAATATCTATATATCTAAATTGCCTTGTGCTTCATTATAGGATACTCCTGAACAAACTGTCAGCCCCTGAAAGGAAACAGACAGAATTGACCAGAGTCCAATCAACAGCTCACAGAGGAGAGAGGACGTTTTACTTCTCTTCCAGCATCTGTGTCCCCTTTTCTTATGCCTAGGAACAATCTGCGAAGGGGGGGTGTGGTAAATGTAAAGGCTTGCGATTGGTGTGAACGGTGATGATGACTACAGCGATATAGCTAGACACTCATTTGATCAACTTGATTGAACAAACCAACCTGTCACCACCCACTGAATGGTGGGACTGATGAGGGTTTGGGGAGGCTAAAAAAGTCTGTAGATTGGTTTGCACGAAGTGAATTGCTTCATACTCATGGGATTATCACTTATAGCTAAAAAATGAAAAAAAAAAAAAAAAAAAAATAAAAGTATGTAGAATACATGATCTGGGATGGGGTGGGGGTGGGGGGTGAAGGAAGGGAAATTATGCCTGACTGCATTGGAAATGATGTACGAAATGCACAAACCATCAATAAAAATTAAATTAAAAAAAAAAGGTGTATGCCACCATGCAGCAGCTTTTTTATTTTTTTTAATTGTGTGATGCTAGATAGGTTGATCAGTTTTCCAATGGATAGACAACAGATTGAAGAATATTTGAGAATACAAACTTGGCACAATAACCCTTAATATATATGACAGAGTACTTGAATAAAATTACGGAATTGGTTCTGTTGATATATCATATCAAGTTGGGTGGGGTTGGGAGATGAGAAGACGGATGTGTGTCTCAAATTGGACTGATGACAGTGCATGTTGAAAACACTCACAAAACACCGAATAAAAAATTTTTTTATTAAAAAAAAAACCAACGAAAATGACCCACTCAAAAGATGGCGAGTAGTAAGAGCTAAACAGAGACATCTCAAATGAGAAAGTAAGATAGCTGAGAAAACAGCTTAAAAGTGTTCAACATTACTAATAATTAAGGAATGCAAAATAAAAACCACTTTTAAGATTTCATCTCACATACAATTAAGATTCACTTAGGATCAAGAAAGAAGAAAAATGATCCAAGTGCTGGAGCGTTTGTGGGAAAGGGTATACTCATCCACTGCTGGTCGGAATATAAACTTGTACAAACACTATAGAAGCAATAGTGAGAAACCTGTAAGAAGACTCCCAAAATGAGCCTACACCTGACCCAGCTCATACAACATCGCTGGTATATAACCATGCGACTCATCCGTTCAAGAGATACATGCACAATCAAGGTTTATTGCAGCTCTCTTCACAATAGCAACTTTAGAGAGAGCTGGAACCACTCAAATGCCCCTCGCATATAGTGGCATAACAAAAATGTGGTACATCTAAGCATAAGGATGTTATATGCAGCGGTTAATGAATAGGGCGAGACATCATAGACTTTTGGCAGAGTAAATGGATGGAATAGAAGACATTATGCTAAGTGAAGTAACACGTCACAGAAAAACGACAAATTGTATACCCTCATTGTAGGATGCTAAGCCCACGAGTACCTAGTTCAGAAAGGAAACTGAGCAACATTCAACCATCCATATGTTAATACCCCTTTTGCATCAAAGCAAACTATGCTCTTATAAATGTGAATCCTTTAACAGAGTCTGGAAATTAACCCACCACTTATTTTTAATATGTCACTATGACATTTCTTGGATATTATAGCGTGACCTTAGTAGGCCATAGTTTGTAATATATAATTTTTAAAAGGAAAATGTGAATCTGAAATATATGGAAATTGAATATACAGATTCTTTTCAGATAGAACATAACTTTTAGTATAAGTGTGATATATATATCATATAATACACATATCATATATCTATATATATATTATAATATATATATATATATATATATGAAACTACAGATTAGAGGGAACAGAGACAGCAGAGGAACTTGGGACAGGGATTTCAACTGAAACAGTAAAGTTCTCCGCAAGGCACAACAATCCTCTGCTTTAAAAAACTTTGAAAAGTATCAGAAAAAGATACAGGGCAGTTATGGCAGAGCGCATGAACCCAGGTGGGGTGGGAGGGTATGGAAACGGAGATGATTCTAGATTGGATGGAGAATTGATATATAAATGCACAAAACTTCAATAAAAATATTAAAAATACATTTTAAGTGCATAAGTGTATTACCTACATGTATATAAGTGCAACTGTGTTGTACAATGCCTGCAGAGGTCTGAAGAGAGTATTGGATCCACTGGAAATGGAGTCAGAATGGTTGTTAGATGCCATGCAGCTGCTGGGAACTGAACCCAGGTCCTCTGCAAAAGTCCCAGTGCTTTTAATTGCTGAGCCATCTCTCCAGCCCCCAAAGTAAATATTTCTTCACATGTTTTGGCTTCCACTATTTAAAAATCTATAAAATCTTCTTATTTTTTCCAGGTTCTTACTAGCTGGTGTGCTAGATTCATGTTTATTATGTAGTATTTGTGACTCTTTTTCCTGGGTTTTCCTGATTTCTGGACACTTGTTCTTTCCTTTTCTTGTTGTGCTTACCAGATTTGAAAGGAAGAACAGATTCTGTCTTCCACTCCATGTAAGGTTTGAGTATGAGGATAACTTTCATTGACATTTATAAAATAAATTAGCACTTGGGTCTTTGACCCATTTGGAATTTTTGTTTAATTTTTTTATTTTTTGTATGTGTATGAAGTACTGTCTGCAATGTAGTTTGTGCACCCGTGTCGTGCATGCCACGGAGGGTCAGAAGAGGGTCTCGAAATTCCATGGAACTGAGGTTACTCGCCCTGGAATTGGAGTTAGCAGATGGTTCTCAGCCACGCAGTGGGTGCTGGGGATCGATACGCCAGGTCCTCTGCAAGAGCAGTCAGTGCTCTGTAACCACTGAGCTTAATCGCTCTCCAGGCCCCCTGGAATTTTTATTTTTTTTTTTTTAATTTTTTAAAATTATTTTGTTTATTAATTTTTTTTTCTTTTTTTTATTTTATGTTATTTTTATTTTTTATTGATCTTTGTGCCATTCAACATCATCCCCTCCAAATTCAGTATCAGAGCATATTTCCCCCTCCTCCCACCCCACCCCCACACCACCAGATCATGCATCTCTGGCATTAACTGTCCTGGTATTTCTCTCACGTTTTTTTTCTCTTTTTTAGCTATAAGTGATAATCCATGAGTCACAAATCCTCATCTGAAAACCAATCTGCAGGCTGTTTGCCCAAACCCCACAGCCCCACGCTATCCAGGGGGGTGAAGGTTGTTGTTCAATCAAGATTGATCAAATGAGTGTCCAGACTACATCGCTGTAGTTCACCATTCACCCCAATGCAGCCTTTACATTCTACCCACGCCCCTCTTCCGCAGATTGTTCCCTAGGCTTAGAAAAGTTGGCACAGGTGGATGAGAAGATAAAACAGTCCACTCTCTCTGGAGCTGTTTGACTGGACTCTGGTCAATTATGGCTTTTTCCTTTCATGGGCTGACAGTTGTCCAGGAGTAAGCCTTTTGATCCTACTAATGAAAGCACAGCAACTTAGATATATAGTATTTAAACAGCACTAATAGTTATGGTAGGTTACTTTGGCATAGACACATATGTTTGGATGATATGTTAATCCATGAGTTACATTTTCCCCCCCTGTTAAAATATGACAGGTTCTTACTGTGCTTATAACACTCTCCTAACCTGTAGCGGATGTAGAGCTTGTGGCATCAGCCATGCGTTAATTCCTCAAGGAGAGAGCCAAATAAGCAAATTTATTTGGGCATATCCAGGCAATGGCTGCCTCTGGCTGCACATATATTCCAGGCAGTGTGAGGTTGTAGCTGGTTGCTGACGTGGGATCTTGCTTGGGATTCAGGAGAACCCATATTTGCTTTATTGGTTTAGTGGCTTTGGTCAAACTCTCTGGATTCCAGAGGCCACTGTACACTTGCAATGTGTTAAGTCTTCAGTACATCCCTCCCATGGTTAACGTCAGGTTCTTCGTGCAGCAGGGTCTTATCGCTCTCTCCTCCTGCAGGTATCCACAACTTAGGGGCAAGGAGCCCTTACCTTTTGTGGGGCCTTGGATCCCCTGGCCAACCTCCCCTGGTGAACAATCCATTGCTGATGCAGAGCTGCTGCATTAATATACTTCGCCTAAGTGCATAGGGCCAAGGACTTTAGTATTATATTTGGTCTCTGAAAGTATAATCCTTTTGCACAGGTCTTATGTCTATTAGTCAATTTAAAAGAAGGCATTTACCGGTTTTATAAGAGATTCCTATAATAGTTTGTCTCCAATTTAAAGTTGGATTGAACGACCTCATCATCATCAAATATTTCTATCCTGTTCTATAGGGGGGGAAGGCAAGGGTGTATATTCGATTAGGCATATTTAATTGACGTGAGTTCAGCAGGTACCCAGTTTCGCTAGACAACTGTCTATAGGTAATACATGTGTGTTTTAGGACTTAGAAAAAGTAAATAGTGTATATTAAACAACATTGTTTACAGACGTGCTGATAAAAACGGTAATGCAATCTGAGTTACAATGTAGATATAATTTGTCTGTTTGTCCACATTTTTCTAAATAAAATCTGTAGAGCATATAACTCTGGGATTGAGCACATACAAATTTCTCTTAATTTCTCTGTTGTACAGTATCACCTTGTACATTCTCTTTAAGATGATTTAATGCAAAAATTAAGTTTGCTTCCCACAGTTAATCATATATGTCAACCAAAAAACATGGGTGAATTTGATGACAATCTGTGCCTTGATTCCACTCTATAGTTATGTATAAATACAACTGTCTCTGGGACTCATGGTTTGTAAAAAAAAGGGGGGGGATACAGACAGATAGAAACCTTTTCGTCAAAAACATTCAATTCAAATCTTAAAACAACCACGGGAAAAGATTTGTTGTTCGCAACAGAACAAAATGTCACCAACTTAACGGCTGAGAAAGAAAGATACAGCGATAAGGCCCGCTGCTGAAGACCTGACGTTAACATGGGAAAGATGTATTGAGACCTCACAATGCAAGTGTACAGATGGCCTCTGAACACCAGAGAGTGTTACCAAGGCCAAAAAACCAATAAGCAAATACGGGTCTCCCTAGAGTCAAAGCAAGGACTCCACCGTCAGCACCAGCTACACCTCACCTGCCTGGCAAATACTGTGCAGCAGAGGCAGCCATGTGCCTGTATAATCCCAAATCTACAATTGGCTGTTGGCTCTCTCCTGGAGGAATAAACCCATGGCTGTGCCACAGAGCTTACATCCTCTACAGGTTAGGAGATCTCATAAGCCACAGTAAGACTTTTTTTATTTAACAGGAAAAAATGTATTCATGGATCAACATATCATCTAAACATATGTGTCTATAACAAGTAACCTACCATAACTAGTAACGCTGTTTAAATACCTATACATCTAATTGCTTGTGCTTCATTGTAGGGATCGAAAGGTTATTCCTGGACAAACTGTCAGCCCATGAAAGGAAACAGCCAGAATTGACCAGAGTCCAAGACAACAGCTCCAGAGAGAGTGGACTGATCTGCTTCTCATCCACCTTGGCCCCTTTTCTAGGCCCAGGGAATAATCTGCGGAAGAGGGGGCTGGTAGAATGTAAGGGCTGTGATTTGGGGTGAATGGTGAAACTACAGCGGTGAGTCTGGACCCTCATTTGATTGGCCTGATTGAACATACAACCCCTCACCCACTGCTGGAGGTGGGGCTGTGGGGGTTTCGGCATGGNATATATATATATATATATATATATATATATATATATATGATATGTGTATATATGATATATATATCACACTTATACTAAAATTATGTCATCTGAAAACAATCTGTATGTCATTTCCATATAATATTTCAGGATTCACATTTTTCCTTTTTAAAAAATTTATATTACTCTGAAATATGCCTATCTATCCTCTACCCATATACCAAGATTACCAAGTCTGAAAATAAGTGGTGGGTTAATTCCAGAGCCTGTTAAAGGATTCACATTATAAGAGCATAGTTGCTTTGATCAAAAGGGGAATATAACATTGATGTTGATGTTGCTCAGTTTGCCTGACAACTAGGTACTTGGTGCTAGCATCCACAGATGAGGGATACCATTTGTCGTTTTTCTGTGACGTGTTACTTCACTTAGCATAATGTATTCTAGTTCCATACATTTACCTGCAAAATTCATGATGCCGTCTTTCATTACCGCTGCATAGAACTCCATTATGCAGATGTACCACATTTTTGTTATCCACTAGTATGCTGAGGGGCATTTGAGTTGGTTCCAGCTCTTCCTTATTGTGAAGAGAGCTGCAATAAACATTGATGTGTATGTATCTCTGTGAAGGATGAGTCTCATGGTTATATACCCAGGAGTTGTATGGCTGGGTCAGGTGGTAGGCTCATTTTGAGTCTTCTACAGGTTCTCCCTATTCTTCTGTAGTGGTTGTACAAGTTTATATTCCTACCATCAGTGGATGAGTGTTACCCTTTCCACACAACCTCGCCAGCACTTGGGATCATTTGTTTTCTTGATCCTAGTGAATCTTATTGTAGTGAGATGAAATCTTAAAGTGGTTTTATTTTGCATTCCCTTAATTATTAGTAATGTTGAACACTTTTTAAGCTGTTTCTCAGCTATCTTTACTTTCTCATTTGAGATGTCTCTGTTTAGCTCTTTACTCCATCTTTTAAGTGGGTCATTTCTTGTTTTTTTTTAATAAAATATTTTTATTCGTGTTTTGTGTGTTTCATACATCACTTCTCAGTCCAATTTAGACACACTCCATTTTCCATTCCTCACCCCCACCCACTTGAGATGATATATCAAAAGAACCAATTCATAATTTATTTCAAGTACTCTGTCATATATATTAAGGGTTATTGTGCCAAGTTTGTATTCTCAAATATTCTTCAATCTGTGTCTATCCATTGGAAACTGATCAACCTATCTAGCATCACACACTTAAAGAATATATTTTCTAGCTGGGCATGGTGGCATACACCTTTTTTTTTAATTTAATTTTTATTGATGGTTTGTGCATTTCGTACATCATTTTCCAATTCAGATCAGGCATATTTCCCTTTCCCTTCCCCCCCCCACCCCCACCCCATCCCAGATCATGTATTCTACCATAACTGTCCTGCATCTTTCAGGTTTTTTTTTTCATTTTTTAGCTATAAGTGATAATCCATGAGTATAAGCATCCTTCGTGCAAAACCAATCTACAGACTGTTGTCCCCAAACCCTCACAGTCCCACCATTCAGTGGGTGGTGACAGGTTGTTTGTTCAATCAAGTTGATCAAATGAGTGTCTAGACTATATCGCTGTAGTTTCACCGTTCACCCCAATCGCAGCCTTTACATTCTACCACACCCCCTCTTCCGCAGATTGTTCCCTAGGCTTAGAAAAGGGGCACAGGTGGATGAGAAGTAAAACTGTCCTCTCTCTCTGGAGCTGTTGACTTGGATTCTGGTCAATTCTGGCTGTTTCCTTTCATGGGCTGACAGTTTGTTCAGGAGTAACCTTTCGATCCTACTAATGAAGCACAAGCAATTAGATATATAGGTATTTAAGCAGCACTAATAGTTATGGTAGGTTACTTTGGCATAGACACATATGTTTGGATGATATGTTAATCCATGAATTACATTTTTACCCCCTGATAAATATGACAGGGTCTTACTGTGGCTTATAACATCTCCTAACCTGTAGAGGATGTAAGCTTGTGGCATCAGCCATGGGTTATTCCTCCAAGGAGAGAGCCAATAGCCAATTAGATTTGGGATATACAGGCACATGGCTGCCTCTGCTGCACAGTATTTCCAGGCAGGTGAGGTGTAGCTGGTGCTGACGGTGGAGTCTTGCTTGACTCAGGGAGACCCGTATTTGCTTTATTGGTTTAGTGGCCTTTGGTAACACTCTCTGGCATTCCAGAGGACATCTGTACACTTGCATGTGTGGTCTCAATACATCCCTCCCATGTTAACGTCAGGTCTTCAGCAGCAGGATCTACACCTTTAATCCCAACACTCGGGAGGCAGAGGCAGGAAGATCTCTGTGAGTTGAAGGCCAGCTGGGGCTATAGGGAGACCCTGTCTCCAAAAGACCAAAATGAAAAGAATTATTTCCTAGTACTCATTGCTAATTTTTAAAGATTGTCCCACTTTTTTTGTGTAACTTTTCTTTATTTATACCATATGTAAGAGTGATTTTGCTGGTCAAGTGGTTGATTAAAACAATGATGCTTACTGCATAGTTCTTTACCAATCTTGGAGCAAGCCCACTGTAGGAACCCTGTTATAACTATGACATTGCTCATCTCTATCTTCCCCCCCCACGTCTGTTGCAGGAGGGATTATGGGATAGGAACTTGAGTATCACCTCAGCCAGCGTACAGCCTAATGATGTTAGAACCCTAATCGACCTGTACAGGAAATCAGAACCTTGACCGAAGTAAGTTGTGAATCTTAAACTGAAAGCAACATCAGGATTTGTTGAGAATGGCAGAGCCTTTAAGGTGGTCTGACCTATATACAGTGCTCCATTTTGTAATCTACCTCATTACATGTAAAGTGTGATATCATTATAATGCTAACTTTTTATCCCACTTCCTTATCTGTTTGTAACAGGGTCTCTGATTCATTGTCTTCCATCTTTCATATCACACATGGTCCTCAATCATCTATTCTTCTCCCAGCTGATTTCATTTCTCATACTACATGTTTTAAAGGGAGTCTTATTTTGCTGAGGCTATAGTTGTTGAAAGGAATTGCTTTAGGCAGAAGACTTCAATTGGCTTTCCTAAATCTACCATTTTTATGCTATTCTTTGGTATAAGAGGAGAAAGCAGAGTCCTCTTCCAATGTATGCTCTATTGCAAGCTACATGTAACCTTAGAAATCAGCAGCCTCTCCTGTCCTAAACTGTACAGTCTGTAACTTCTGCTGAGTAGTACTAACAGTCTGTGAGTGTGTGAGTAGGAAGTCGACTCTTCCTGAGCTTCAATAAGAAGTATTCTAAGTTTAGTGCCTTCAGTCATATCCCTCTTCAGGTAAAAAGTGTTCATTCTCAGTGCAGTCAGGTAACATAGAAGCACCACCTGCTAATGCTTTTACAGCTATCTATATGGGTTCCCAGAGATGTGTTTTTGATGGAATAGCCCAAGGCTAAGATTGTACCTGTGCACATCTATTTACATTATCTTTCTATTCAGAAACCAAGGATGAAGATTGCAATCACATTTGTGGTCCACTTCAGATTGTCTGTCTGTGTAAGGGAATGGAGGAATTGATTCCTTTAAAAAATATGATAGTTTACCTAAGGGATATGTGATGGATAGCTTTAGTGTCAACTTGACACACCTGGGTTGAGGGAGCCTCAATTGGGGAATTGGCTCCATTGGATTGGCCTGTGGCCACATCTGTGGAGTATTGTCTTGATGGTTGAGCAGTGTGGGAGGGCCCAGCCCACAATGAGTAGTGCCGCCCTGGGCAGGTTTTTGTGTACCATATAAGAAGGCAGGCTGGGCATGAGCCAGAGGGAGCAAGCCAGTGAATAGCTTTCCTCCATGGCCTGTGCTTCAGCTCCTGCCTCCAGGTTCCTGCCCTGAGTTCCTGCTTTGGGCTCCCTAAGTGATGAACTGTGACCCAGGAGATGTAAGCTGAATAAACACTTTCCTCCCCAAGTTGGGGGTTGTCAGAGTGTTTTGTCATAGCAATCGAAGACAACTAGGACAGAAATTTGGTGACCAGAAAGTGAGGCTATTGCGTGACAGACCTGACCTGGATTTTGGGAAGGATATTGGAGGCTTTGGAACTTTTCGGCGGCTGAAGAATCATTGACATGAACTAAAAGATCGTTGGGCGGTGGGCTCTGGAGCATGTTTTGCTGAAGGTTTTGTAGACGTATGGAGGCCTGGCTTGTGAATTCCAAAGGGAAGCAGAACCATCAGGGCTTGTGATTTATGTTTGATTGGATTCTGTCAGCTGTTTTGAGATTACGGCTGAGTTTGTAAGTAACAAGAGACCAGAGACCTGGTAATAGTAAAAGCTTTGTGCTGTACTGGGGACAATTTTGAGCGCTGGTTAGCTGGGGACTGAAAAATCAGCTGTAAGTTAACAAAGAGTTACAGCATCACTGTGGTGAAATCTTCTGGGAAAAATTTCTGTCAGGGTCGCACACAGAGCTGTGTTCCAAGAAGGGGCCTGAGCCTCCATCTCAAGCCCAGACAGCAGGACTTGGTAACGTGTAAGAGTCCTCCCATATGGTTCCGTGTTGAATATTGAGGGGGTCACTAGAGAGCAGCAAGGCTTGGCACGCGAGACAGGTCGAGGATAGAGGCACATTGCGTGGAAGTGCACTCTCGGTTGTCATCGTGAAGACCCCAGGATTGCAGGGGTCATGGAGAGAAGCTGAAGCTTTGCACCAGAAAGGTCCAGAATAGACCGATATGGTGAAGGGTCGCTGCCTCAGTTAGTGCGTGACCCCAGCTTTTTGGAGATGCCGCGTTACCCATGGGCCATGACCCACCAAGAGCAGCAGCAGGTGTTTTATGGAAGTTGGCCTGCGGCCTGGCAGATGAGCTGTGTGTGCCACAGATGCAAGTCAGAGAGAGGGAGAACTTGCCGAGACCCCTTTGGACGCCCAGAAGACCATGAGTGAATCCCAGGTAGTCCACCTTGGAGCTACTTGCTGGACTTAAGATTTGTTTTGGAGTGTGCCTGATTCTCCCTTTAAATAAAGACAGTACTTGTTTTGGATTTTACAGCAGCCCACAGTTTAAGACGACTTTTGTTAACGAACGTGACACTTTTTAAGTTGTTGGAACATTTAAGGGACTGGTGCGGGTTGTAAGGTTGTACTGTCTAGGTTGTGATTAATGTTAACATCATACTTTGGAGGATAAAAACTGGAAAGATTGTGGTTTAATAGTTTGTGTTTTGTGTGTCAAGTTTTGTAGTTGACAAGGGGTCAACGTACTATGGAAGCTTTAGTGTCAACTTGACCAGCCTGGGTTGAGGGAGTCTCAGATTTGGGGAATGGCTCCATTGGATTGGCCTGTGGCCCATATCTGTGGAGTATTGCTCTGATGGTTGAGCAGTGTGTGGGAGGGCCCAGCCCTTCATAAAGAGTAGTGCCACCCTGGCGGGTTTTTGTGTACTGCATATGAAGGAAGTGGCTGGGCATGAGCCAGAGGGAGCAAGCCAGTGAAATAGCTTTCCTCCATTGGCCTGGCTCAGCTCTGATCTCCCAGGTTTCCTGCCCCTGAGTTCCTTGCTCTTGGGCTCCCTAATTGAGAACTTGTGACCCAGGAGATGTAAGCTGAAATAAATAACTTTCCTCCCCAATTGGTTATTTGGTCAGAGTGTTTTCATAACAAATGAAAGAGACAAACTTAGGACAGGATGCTAAAAACTCACCTGATAAATTCTAGAAATGATTAAGTGTTTCCAGTAAAGTGGCAGGAGGATACAAAATTAACAATATGATCAATACCAATCAGTTATTACCTTTCCTCTTACAATAAATAAACATAGTGTGAGATAGGAAATAAAGAAGAACCTTCCCACTCATGATAGACTAAAAAATAAAAAGATACCTTAAGGAACAAAATCCCTAACCAAAGAATAATGACACAATGATCTTATACACAAAAATTCTTATTATTTATTTTTTTTTTTTTTTTTTTTTTTTTTTTTTTTTTTTTTTTTTTTTTTTTTTTTGTTGTTGTTGTTTTCAGATAACATTGGTGTTATTCAGTATGTCATACAGTTAGGAACTTGGTGCATTTTGCAAGTATTCTATGTCCAAATTTTGAACATACCCGAGGTTTCCCATAGTCCAGTTTGAAGAATGCTTATTATGCACAGGCATTGATCAATTAGGAGATCCAGAACTATATTGCTTTAGTCTTATGATTCACCCCATCTCTCCACAGGCCTTACAATCTACCACACCTACTCTTCCACAGTTTGTTCCCTTGGCTTTAGATGAAAGCGGTCACAATGTGGCCTGAGAAGAAAGCAGTCTATTTTCTTTGGAGTTGTCATTTCGTACTCTAGTCTGTTCAGGTTGTCTTCCCGCTTCATGGGGTTGACAGCTTTTCCAGTAACACCTTTTTTAGTCATATAACAAAGCACAAGCAATTAAAAGTACAGGCATTTAAGCAGTTACTAATTATTATGCTCTTAAGCTAAGCATTCGTGAAGCATTATACTCACAGATGCCTTGCCGATGGTTATGTCTAAATCTCGCAAATAACTGTAGGTTTTCCTACTATAAAGGATGACAACGTTCTTATTTATTGGCTTCATAAACATTCTCGGCCTAACCACTATTTGAGGATCATTTAAAGCTTGTGATCCACTGTGTGTTATTTCCTCCAAGCGAGAGATGCTAAATAGCCAATTTAGATTTAGGGAATATATAATTATATATATATATAATATATATAATATTTATATATATAATATATATAGACACTTGGCTGCCACTGTTGCACAGTATCTCCAGGCTGTTGAGGTGTAGCTGATATTGATGGAGGAGTCTTGCTTGTCTCAAGGAGACCAATATTTTGCTGTATTGCTTTAGTGGCCTTTGGTAATGCTCTCTGGCATTTCAGAGGCCAGTTGTATGCTAGCAAGTGACGTCTCATAACATTTTTTTCATGCTCACACCAGATCTTCGACAACAGGGACTTACTGCTTTTCTCCTTGCATATATCCCACTTATAGGCAAAAGGCCTTTATAATTTGGAGGGGCGGGTTTGAATCCCCTAGCCAACATCTCCTAGGCAGAATAATTCATTGCTGATGTCAGAGCGTTCCTGTAGTAATATATTTTGATTAATACAACAAAAATTTTAAACCTCTGAAGTAGGAGATTGAAAATGACATCAAAAGATGAAAAGACCTTCCAGGCTCATGGATTGCAAAAATTAATATAGTAAAAATGTCTATTTTGCCCAAATTGATATGCAGATTCACTGCAATCCCAATCAAAATTTCCATTAGTTTCTTCAAAGACTTGGGAAAAAAAATCCTTAAATTCATATTGAAAAACAAAAGACATTGAATAGCTTAAACAACCCTGAGTGAAAAGTACAACACAGGGGCTGGAGAGATAGCCTAGCGGTTAAGAGTACCGACGCTCTTGCAGAGGACCCGGGTTCGATCACCAGCACCCACATGGTGGCTGAGAACCATCTGTAACTCCAATTCCAGGAGAACTCCAGTTCCAGGGGAATCTGAGACCCTCTTCTGACCTCCGCGGCATTGCACGACATGGGTGCACAGACCTGCATGCAGACAATACATTCATACACATGCAAAAATAAATAATAATAAAAAAAATTAAAAAAAAAAGAAAAGTACAACACAAAGGGGATCGCTTTACCAGACTTAAAGCTATATTACAGGACTATTGTCATAAAGACAGCCTGGTATTGGCACAAAAACAGACCCATTGACCAAGGGAACAAAATTGAAGATCTAAACTTGAGCTCATACAATTTCAGCCCCCTCATATTTGACAAAGGGGCAAAAAAAAAATACCTCAATGGAGGAAGGATAGCATCTTCAGCAGATGGTGCTGGGAATACTGGATCACCATTTGTAGAATAACAAAATTGAACCCCTATCTCTTGCCCTGTACAAAAATCAACTCCAAGTGGATCAAAGATCTCACCGTGAAACACAAAACCCTGAACGTGATAGAAGAAGAAGTTGGCAACAACCTACAAGACATAGGCTTAGGAAAATACTTTCTAAATCAGACACAGCTGAACAGGAAATAAGGTCAACAGTTGACAAATGGGACCTCACCAAACTCAAAAGCTTCTGTACAGCAAGAGAAACAATCAGGGAAGTGAAGAGAAAACCCACAGAGTGGGAGGAAACCTTCACTGCTAATACATCTAACAAAGCATTAATGTCCAGAATATATAGACTACTCAAAAAACAAAGAAGTAAGAAGACAAATGACCTACTCAAAAGATGGAGTAAGGAGCTGAACAGAGACTTCAACAGTGAGGAAGTAAAGATGGCTGAGAAACATCTTAAAAAGTGTTCAACATCATTAATAATTAAGGAAATACAAATTAAAACACTCATCCACTGCTGGTGGGAATGTAACCTTGTACAACCATTATGGAAAGCAGTGTGGAGAACCCTTAAAAGACTCAAAGTGAGCCTACCACCTGACCCAGTCATACCACTCCTAGGTTTATACCCACAAGACTCATCCTACTGCAAAGATACATACACATGTATGTTTATTCCAGCACTCTTCACAATAGAGAAGAGCTAGAACCAACTCAAATACCCCTCAGCAGAGGAGTGGATGACAAAAGTGTAGTACATCTACACAATAGAGTACTATTCAGTGGTAAAGAAAGATGACTTCATGAACTTTGCAGGATGGAGCTCGAAGCTATTATGTTAAGTGAAGTAACACAGTCCCAGAAAAGCAAAAGCAAATTATTTCCCTCATTCGTGGATGCTAACACCAAATCACCAGTTGAAAGGCAAGCTGAGCCACATTATTGTTATATTTCTTTTTATCTGAAAGCATCTGTGTTGTTATAATGTAAATCTCTTAATGGGCTCCAGAGTCAACCTACTACCTATTTTCTGACTCTGTAATTACTGTATATGGGTGGAAGTTATGCATTCATATTTTAGAGTAATATAAAATTAAAGGGGGGAAATGTTAATTCCTAAACATATTTTAGAATTACCATACAGTTTATTCCCAGAGGTCATAATTTTGATGCATATGTGACAATTACATAGGCATTTGTTGGAGCAATACAAAGGGGAGGGAAAAACAACATAAACACTGGGTTAAAGCACTGAATGATACAGTTAAATTCTGCCCCAAACAACAAGCCTCTGCAGGGAAAACCTTTGGAAAGACTGAGAGAAAGATGCAAGACTTGTATGGCAGAAAGCATGAACAGGGGTGGGATGGGGGCAGGGAGAGGGGAATGTGTCTAAACTGGACTGAAAGATAATGAATGAAATACACAATTCATCATTAAGAAATCTGTAGAGTTAGTGAGGTACAAATTGATATTATTAATCAAACATGAGGATTCCAAAGTTTCTCCAAAAATGATGCATAAGCTGAGTTTATAATCAGTTCCAGAAAAATAAGTATCATTTCATAGATCAAACGCTAGATTGGCAAACCTAAATCCAGGCACACTACGTGTGCTCCCTCTCTCCATCTCTTCCTCCTTTTCTCCTTTATTCTCTCTGACCATTCCTTCTTCTCTGTCTCTTCCCTGCAGTGCTGAGGTTTGAACCTGTCATCACATAGTGCTGGGTACACATTCTACCACTGATCCACAGCCCACATATTTTCATGTCTTATGAATCAATAAATTGAGGTGAATTAGTTACTAATTAGTAAATGTTAGGCATCTGAAGGGACACTGACCATCATGAAGAAGAATAAACTGATCCCCTCTACTATAGAAGCCAGAATCTAGCAAGATAATAAATATTCCACAAGTATTTTTATTTTTTTATTTTTTTATTTCTTAAGGGATTCTATAGTATAAGAGTACAGTTGTTTTCAGATCACATTAACATTGCTCAGTTTGCCATACAATTAGGTAATTGGTGCTAGCATCCACAGATGAGGGATACCATTCATTGTTTGTTTTTCTGGGACTGTGTTACTTCACTCAGCATGATATCTTCTAGCTCCATTTACCTGCAAAGTTCATGATGTTATCTTTCTTTACCACTGCATAGAACTCAATTGTGTAGATGTACCACATTTCCTCTATCCACTCATCAGTTGAGGGGCACATGGGTTGGTTCCAGCTCTTTGCTATTGTGAAGAGAGCTGCAATAAACATGGCTGTGCATGTATCTCTGCAGTAAGATGAGTTTTGTGGGTACATACTCAGGAGTGGTATGGCTGGGTCGGGTGGCAAGTTCATTCCAAGTCTTCCAAAGGTTCTCCACACTGCTTTCCATAGTGGCTGTACGAGTTTATATTCCCACCAGCATTGGATGAGTGTTCCCCTTTCCCCACAACCTCTCCAGCATTTGTTGTCTTTTGTGTTCTTGATCATATCCAGTTGTATCAGAGTGAGATGATATCTGGGAGTGGTTTTAATTTGCATTTCCTTAATTATTAATGATGTTGAACAATTTTTAAGATGTTTCTCAGCCATCTCTCATTCCTCACATTGAAGTCTCTGTTCAGCTCTTTGCTCCATCTTTTGAGTGGGCCATTTTTCTTTCTTCTTTGTTTTTTGAGTAGTTTATATAGTCTGGAAATCAATGCTTTGTCAGATGTATGTGTGGTGAAGGTTTCCTCCCACTCTGTGGATTTTCTCTTCACTTTCCTGATTGTTTCTTTTGATACAAATTTTTTAAGAGATGCTAAAATATTGTATCTCAACAAGAATGGAGAATTGAATTCTTTTTACTTATCTTTGTAGTCTTTGGATATTTTTATACATGTTTGTGATGGATTTTAGTCAGTTTTATACCTGATTACACCCTCTTATGCTCCCTTCCTTCTGCTGAAACTCTTTTGCATAAACATGAGTGAAGAATTATTTATTGGATCACGGCACCTTATCAGTGGCTATACCACTGAAGAAAATGACCTCTGTTACCCCAGCCACCATTAACCGTCAATAGTTTGGAGGGAGACTTGGGGCCTCATGGGCTCTTCCCTCTTCCATGATGAAATGTAGATAAGGCCAACCTTGTGTAGGTCTTGTGTGAGTAACCACAGCTGCAGGGAATTAATGTGTGCAGTGACTATGTCATGCCCAGAAGACGTCATTTTCCAAAACACTCCCCTATCCTCTGGCTCTTCCATTCTTCTTTCTGTCCTCTCTTCTGTGATGTTCCCTGAGTCTCGAAGGCGTAATGTATAGAATCTATTTTGGGCCTAGCACTCCACCCTCCCCTCACCCTATTCTTGGCACTTTGAAGAACTGAACTTTTATTTTCACATTAAAGGCTTTTATCAAGCTCCTCTTGTTATTCTGGGGATGTAGGCTAACTCCATGGTCATATATTTTGGCTATTTTCTTGATTTGGAATAAAATTAACCTCAAGATTTTCAAGAAAGATTGACATATGTTATATAAAATTACAATGGTAGAATGCTTTGTATCATGATAATTTATAATCCAGAAGTAATTTAATAATGAAAATTGGGGCAGTAAAACATTGTAGCACTACACTGGTTTAATGGAGTATTTATTGAAAGTGGCAACTTGAAATTTGGAAGCAGCCCACACAAGAGAGGCCTAAAAGTTGATTTTTCTCTTGAAGATAATATTGGATGATGTTGATGAAGAAGAATGAAGAAACATTGACTGACCATCATGATCCATCTGTAAAATAGATATGATCAGAAATGAACTCATGATGGGCAGGACTAGAACAATTTGTTGCTTATTCATGTCTTGTGCTTTTCTCCATTGCTCAACCTTTAGGTGAATTGATGGCCATAAATTGATTGCTAATACAATTGAAATATCTGAAGTTTATCTCCACTCTTTACCATTCTAATTGTAATCTCACATAAAGGGTTAGCTTCATACTCAACAATTTCTGCTAAAATGAAAGCAATCCAATCCCAAGCAAACAGAAATCCTGTCTACTGTCTAACCTCACTGTGGATAACTTAAGGATTTAGGCATGTGAAAGGGTGAGGTTAGGACATACTTCCTAAGAACAGAAAATAACTTTGAACCCCCTCAACAAAAGAACCTATGATAAAGATGAACAAATAATTTTACTCAATAAGTTTTAAATGTATTATGAGATCAGTTGAATTAAATATACTCTGAAATAATCATTAAAATCTAACGCCCAAAATATTTAGCTTTTTTTTTTTTGGTCTTTTTGAGACAGGGTCTCCCTTTAGTCCCAGCTGTCCTGGAGTTTGCTATGTAGACCAGACTGGCCTTGAACTCACAGAGATCCGCCTGCCTCTTCCTCCTGAGGTCTGGGATTAAAGACAATGCACCACCACACCTGGCCTAATGTTCACCATTTTTATATTAGTCACCTTATTTCCAAGCTAGACAGAGTGAATTAGAAAAAAAAAAAACTACCTTATCAAAGGAGATGTAGGTCTACACCTATGCAAGGTGATGAGAATTTTCCCCTTTTTCTGATACACAAATATCAAGGAATAATCCAGGAGAAGCTGGCCAGAAGCTGACAGGCTTCCTTGCTGGTATTAAAGGGCCCTGCACTGAGCTGCAGGAGGAGTGATGTATATATGCCTAGCATTTGCAAAGTTATTTGAGTTTTAATATTACTGAAAGTGAGTTTACAAGTTACAATTCTCTCAACAGTCTATCATCTATCTTTTCAATCTATCTGTACACCCATCTATGTAATCTATGTATTAGATTATAAAGAATAATTGAAGATTTTATATCTATCAAAAGAGAGAACTGGATATCCTTTGGGTATGATATTCTTTTTTATAATGTTTTTATTGATGTTTTGTGTATTTCAGACATCATTTCTCAGTTCAGTTTAGACATATTCCCCTTTCCCTTTCCCTCATCCCACCCCAGATCATGCATTCTACCATAATTGTCCTGTATCTTTCTCTCAGTCTTATTCTGAACTCTGACCTCTAGGGATTTTTGTCCTGTAGAGAAATGTGCTTTTTGTCTTTGGGATATAATACAGTGGTGTTGAAAGAATCAACTTGTAGAAAATTTACTATTTTTAGCTATACAGATTATTCCTGTACAGTATAGAGGCATAGGGGAATGGAGGGAGATGGGGGTGAAAAAATAGTAAAATCATAATACATATAGTACTCATATATGAAGTTCCCCCCAAATTTCAATAAAAATATATTATCTCTAAATCAAATCTTCATTTGGACCAACTCCAATATTTATTCCCTTATTAATAATTTAATCTCTGTTAATTTTAAATATGTATCTATATGAATTGTAATTTAAACACTTAAAGATAACTATCCTCTAATAATACTCCACAAGGAATTTGTTTTCCCTTTTAGAGTTAAAGTGTTCCTGCAAGACAGGCCATAGTGCTGGTAGAAGCAGACTTCCTTGGCAATTTTATGAAGTTTTAAACATTTTAAAGGACTTTTTTAAAAGGTTTTTTTATTGTTATTAAACTTTTTCCATAAGTCATACATCATTTCTCAATCGAATCTAGAGTCGCTTCCCTTTCCATTTCCCCCACCCCACCCAAGTCCCTGCACTCTTCCATACATGTCCTGCATTTTTCTCTGAGTCTTTCCAGAGTTTTTTTCCAGTTCTGGTCTAGCAAGATCTGATTTTGTCCTGAATGGATGGAACTGGTAAATGAAAAGCTGAGGGCTGGAGAGATGGCCTAGCGGTTAAGAGCACCGACTGCTCTTGCAGAGAACCCAAGTTCGATCCCCAGCACCCACATGGCTGCTGAGAACCGTCTGTAACTCCAATTCCAGGAGAACTCCAGTTCCAGGGGAATCCGACGCCCTCTTCTGACCTCCGCGGCATTGCACGACATGGGTGCACAAACCTACATGCAGACAGTACATTCATACACATAAATAAATAATTAAAAAAAAAAAGAAAGAAAAAAAAAAAGAAAAGCTGAAAGGAGCAAACGCTCCCACCCTCCTCCCCCTAAAAAACCCCGGGAGACTCCTGAGGACCAGATCCTCAACTGACCTTGAGAAAACAAAAACCTTGGTTAATCTGGGCTAACTGTGTGGCCTTATGCACCCAAAAGGAAAATACAACCAGATACAAATAATCAGTAAGACCAGAGAAACTGTACTGCAGACACAAAACTTGAGATCTTAGTAAAAAGACGAAAAGAAAAAGAGAGAGTACTGTTGTTTGGCCTGTCTTCAATTTTACTGGCAAGTGCATCTGCTCTGCAGATGTTTCAGTGTGATTTCTCTACACCTGGTATCCAATTATAACTTTGGCAATAGGGTCTTGCCATCTATTTCTGGTGGGCCAAGAGTAATGAAGATAGGTTGCATTGTTTTGAGAGTCTATGGGAGTTCCTTGGCCAATAACCCATAGGGAGGTATCCCACACCCAACACTGTAATTTTTGTTAAACAAACTATGGCTTATTGGATTAGTATTATTTTGTGCATCTAGTATTCCCTCAATGTCTATTTCCACATCACATGTTAAAATACATCCCTCCACTTCAGACCTCTCCCCACTTCATCTTCAAGAGACTTGTTTCTTGCTTCTTGGACTCCACAGATACACATAGAGGGAAAGAAATTGGAGAGAGAGAGAGAGCTATTGAGAGAGAGAGAGAGAGAGAGAGAGAGAGAGAGAGAAAGAGAAAGAGACTAAGATGAAGAAGAGGAAGAGAGGAGAATAAGGAGGAGGAGGAGGAAGAATGAGTTTAGTTTTTGAAACTTTCCCAATTTCTTAATCTTTTTATGTACTTCATCATTTATATTTCTTTTCCCTATAAGGTATTTTACAGAACATGTGTATTTTAAATAGCAGATATAGATTTATTTAGGCATACTATCATTTTCATATTTATCCAAAGAAAATAATTCCAAGCATAACTTGATAAGTACATATGCTGTGTACATTTTGAAGTCTCATACTACACTACATGAATATATAAACCTGTTGCTGTAATAAAATTAAAAAGTGTTTATAGAGCATAAGAGACTACAGAGTGTGTGTCTCTGGACAGGATTCTTATATTAAAACTCTGCCACCTAGGGCTCAGGGAGCCTTGCAGAAGAGACTGTAAAAACTAGGAGTGGTTGATGACCACAAGGAAACAAGGTTGTCCAGGTGGCTGGGAACAGGTTCCTATGAACTTACAGCAATGGTGATAACATACACAAGACCCATGCAAATTCAAACCAGATGAAAACCCAGCATAGAAGTGGAGAAATGGGTAAGGAGCTCCAACCTTAGCTAGAGTTACAGGTAGTTGTGAGCCATCTGATGCTGTTGCTGGCACTGAACTTAGCAGTAAGTGCCCTAAACCTCTGAGCCATCTCTCCAGCCCCATTCATTGATTCTCTCAACTTTCACCAGAGAAACTTCCTTATGCAGCAGATGCTGATTAACATGGAGACTCGCAACTGGTAATTGCTTAGTGAGTGTAGAGAATACGACTCTGCAGAGCATTTATCACTGAACAGGGTACCTATGTCAGACTTCTACCTCCCAAGGCTCAGGGTTCATTGTGGAAGAGGGGGCAGAAACATTGGAAGAGGCAGAGGTAACGGATAACCACAATGAAATAGTTTTTTTTCATATAACTGAATGACTGTTCAGTTATTCGTGTGAACTCACAACAGTGGTGACAGCATGCGCAAGTCCTGTGGAAGCTCAAGTCAAACGAAATCTGAGCATAGACATGGGAAGTGGATAAGAAACCCCAACCTTAGCTGATGAACTGTTGGCAACTGATGGCTGCTGGGAAGTGGAAGGAGTCAGTCTTCTTTAAGGGTGTAACTCTGGGTAGGTTAACCAGGCTGCAGTAAATGGACCCACACAGAAGGGCATTTGTTTCCACAAATTTAACTCCACAGGCTATATATATATATTATATATATATATAATATATATATATGTATATATATATATTGCATATATTACACATATTAAATATATATTTGTTACATATATTACTCATATTAAATGTATATTACTCATATTAAATATATATTACATATATGTAGTATATATTACAATTCAAGAAATAATGGTGTGAGGGTAATAAAGGATACAAATAGAAGAAAGGATATAAATATTATAAAAATAATTTTATGAATTTCACAACAATTCAGTTTAAAAACTCTAGAATATTCTCACCAAATGAGAGAGTGGTTCTGTAAGCAACTGGACTATATCCTGGGATTCCCATGAGTTGTTGATAAGTATGAGGCCCATGCTTGGGGTGACAGCTACAACAGAAAGGATTGGTGATAGAGGCCTGGTAGTTGTTTCCAAATCAGAGACAGTTTGTTGTTTTAGAATATGAGAGGGACAGGCTCACAATAGATGAGGCTCTGGTGTTACTCTTGTCTGGTAAGCCATGCTGAGATAGCACTTGATCTCCATTTTCCTTCTCTGGAAGATTCCATGTCTAGTGACGTGTGTCCCTAGACCATTAGCTTAGTCAGGCAGAGCCATAACAAGAGGGAATCAAATATGTTTTCTGCTCCAAACACCATAGGATTTTCTTGCCACCCTGAGGAGCTCTCTGGCTGTAGAAGTGAAGCACAGAGATGGCATCAAGGAAGAGGCACTGCCTACTGAAAGTCCATTTGGGGTTCTGCTTTCATGTCTTCACACAGGAGGAATTGCCTGGTAAATTCTCCTTCAGATCCCTGGGACTGCATTCAGCCCACACTGTGAACCTAACACTGATTATGAATAGAAAGCAAGGACCATGTCCTCTCTATTAGAAGAGTGCACCTTGTTCTTGGGCATGGGCTCAGAGGATCTGTTCTTGGGCATGGGCTCAGAGGATCTAAGTGGTTCTTGTTTCATTTAATCACTGCATAGCCCTTGCCATCAGAGCTTGATGGTTCTCTCTTGCTTGAACCGTGTTGCCTGTAGTCTTCCTTGATTTGCTATTGTGAAAACTGGATGAGTGTCAGGTTATATCAGCCACATGGATTCAGAAAGGGTGACTGAGGGGGGAAATGATAGGTTTGGTGGTACATGGGTACAGTGTAAGGAAAGAATAAAAAGAATAGGAGGATAAAAACTTTAAGACTGCCTAGACCTAAGTGTATATAAAAGCCTTTCAGTAAAAATATTCAGACCTCTGAAAGACTTTACACACACACACACACACACACACACACACACACACACACACACACATACAGAGAGAGAGAGAGAGAGAGAGAGAGAGAGAGAGAGAGAGAGAGAGACTATTTGATTTAAAACTCTTATAAAGCTATATGAGGAGGTACTCAGAATCTATATGAGGAGGTACTCAGAACCCAACTGTTTTGATATCCATTGTGATTTCTGCTACTGGAAGTTACCACCCCAGTGCTTGAAAATTGTGTTTTTTAACCGAATAATCAGCTGCCAATAATTTCTTGGATAGAGTTGGGGCCTGCTGCCCATTTCCCCAGTTCTATGTTGGGTTTTTATCTAACTGAGTTTGCATGGGTCTCATCTTCAGTGCTGATATGTGCTGTGAGTTATGCCCTCAAAGATATGCTGAAGTCCTAGCCCTGAACACTGCAAAATTTAACTTCATTTGGAAATGGAATTACTGTTGCTATAACTAGTTAAGCCTCATTGGCATAGCACAGGCCCTTAATCTAATAAGAACCTTGTCTCTAATGGAGAAGATGAGAGAATATGAAGAGGAGTTATAGAAGGAAGATGACCTAGTAAAGATGGGGACAGCAACAGGAGTGATGTGTTTGCAAGGCAAGGAATTAGAAGTGTTGGCAGGAAACACAGAGTTGGAAGAGGAAGGACTGTCCCTGCAGGCTTCAGCAGGAGCATGGCTTGTCTAAAATTTGATTTTGGAGTTGTAGCTGCCAGAAGTGTGGGATAATTCATATTGTGTTAAACCTCTGAGTTTGTGATACTTTTTTAAACCCTTAGCATACTAATACAATATTTAACTCTTAGTAAGGAGATGCACAAAAATCTTTTTGAAATGAAAGTAAGTCAACAAACAATTCACTATAAACATTGAGCAATTTATAAAGGCACGCATCAGGCTTCTTATTTTTTATTTATCTATGTGACATATTTCCCCTGCTCTTACTAGACTCATACCTTCTATTTGATGTCCTATTGACAAACCCCATTTCACAATTTTTATTGATTACACTTGTTCTTTGACCATTTCATACATGCATATATTGCATTCTGTTTACTTTCAAACCTCACCTTTTCTTCCCTCCCTCCCTACCTATCATCCCACCTCTCCCTCCAGGAACCATTCCCATATTAATTCCTATTTGTTTTGATCTGTGAGTTATTGATTTTAATCAAGACCTACTGTGTGACTACAGGAAACCCCATTTTTTTTTGATCATCATGAACAATCCAGATAATGTAACACCTGGGAGGATGAATTTTATTATTCTGTTCATCTCCAATATGTCATGTACTTTTCAAAATCATGGCAAACTTTTTGGAATTGAAGGTCTCTCACATGCTAAACATGTATTCTGCTCCAGAGTTGTACTTTCAATTTATTCAAATATTTAAAAATTATCTAACAGAACCAAAAAAAATTATATTACAGTACAATTTCAATACACTTTTTATATAAGCTGGAAAGAGTTGCTTACTATTTTAGGCCTTACTAAATGTAAAATGGATCATTTTCATTTTATTCTATTCTTGTATTTTATACAGGATATCATGTAACCCAGGCTGGCATCAAATTTACTATTTATCTGTGAATGACCTAGAGGTTCTGATCCTCCAACCTCCATTTCTCAGTTATTTACAGACATGCACCACCATGCCTGGCTTATGGCATGCTTGTGACCAAACTCAGGGCTCTTAAATGTAAGACAAAACGATCTACCAGCTGAGCTATACCCTCCCCTCTCATTCTGTCTTATTTTCCTTCCTTCCTTCCTTCCTTCTTTCCTTCCTTTCTTTCTTATTTGTTTTTACATTTTTATTGAGCTTTTATACATTTTATGCAACAGTTCTTAATCAAAAATAGATCTCATCTTCCTTCTCTGTTCTCCCTAAACCCCTGGCTGGACCTTGTACATTCTTCCATACATGCAAAATCCTATCCAGCCAAGCATTTGTACATGGATGTCCTTCAGTGCAAATTCATCCGCTAGAGTCTAGTCAGCCTATCTAGAGATCATAAGTAAAACCTACTTTGCCTCTTCCAATAGTAATCAGTCTCCAATAGTTCTTAGTGTAGGGCCTGCCCACCACCTATTTCTCTTTCTCTACTCTGAGCCCTGTCTGATTGAGTTGGTGGGGGCTCATTGCTTGAGTCACCATTGCCACAAGCTCACATGTGCAAGCTACCACTGGCCTGAAAATGTCTCCTTCCCTATGTTCATGAACGATCCCTTGCTCTTACAATCTTTCTGTCCCTTATTCCACAATGATCTTTGAGACATAGATGGGTGGGCACACACTCTGCAGTCTATTATTTAAAACTTGGCCAGTTGTGGCCTTCTGTGTGAGTTACACTTTGTTGTATAAGAAAGCCTCACTGATGAGAGTTGAGGAATGTACTAGTATTTTCTCAACTGTTGATGTGTCACCTAGGACTGGGCATCTCTCAAATGTGTATTCTCTGTGTGTGACCAGTTGTGGGATTCTGCAGTAGTCGCCATCTGTTGCAAAAAGAAGTTTGTTTGATGAGTGGTGTGTGGTATACTTATTTGTAAAATAAGGATCCTAATTTAGCATATCGTAGATAGGAAATATGAGGCACCAGCCATGTGTATTTGGCTGTGTTGACAGTGCCACCAATGAGTTCAACCCCATCGATATGGCTTTATGTCCTATTAGATAACTGCAGATCACTCACCAGATAACAGTGCCAGTCCTGCATCAATAGAGGTAGTCTGTTTTGTTGGTCGTTATGGACATTAGGCTTTATGCCTGGGTTGGAGCACTGATTGATTTTCTCTCTTAGCAGTTTGCATTTTATCATCTAGCACTATGAGAGCTAACCTTCAGGTAGAAGTCTTCCAGGTCAGTTCTTGCTCCATTACTCCAAGTCCTGTCCAAAGATGCCCTGTCTCCAGCAGTGGGGTCTTATCTTCTAGTTCTTGGAGATAACCAAGAACTCCAGCAATAGCCTGTGTTATTTGGAGTAGTCTCTTGGACTACTCTCACCAACCTCTTGAAGGTAGGTGTCTCCTGACTGGTACTGTGTTACTTGCCATACAGCCCCCAGGTATATCTATGCAGTAGTGTTCAGACACTGTATATGCATTTTTCAGGGGATTTGGGGGTAATGCATTTCCCTCTGCCTTTCCTAACCCCTCAAGATCCTTTCACCTCGACTCTCTCTTCCTCCCTTTTGACTTCCATCCTCCCTCCCCAATCCCAGCGTCCCATTATCCTCACCTTTCCCCCAATAACACTCACCTCCCACCTTCCCCATCTCCTGAGTTCTCGTTCTCTCCCATAGTGACCCCTTGCATGTCCCTCCCTCCTCCCCAACACAGTCAAAAACTCGCACTTTCCCCACTCCCATAACATCTAGTCCCTACTAGCTCCCTGTTTCATGTTCTTTCTTTCCCTAACCTCCCTGTATCCTTTCCAATTTCCTGGCTCCTGCTGTTACATCAGGATATATACTCACATATAAAGGATCTATGCTACAATTCACAGATGAGGGAGAACATATATCATTTGCTTTTCTGCATTTTTGTTACATCACCTAGTATAACACTCTGTAGTCCCATCCATTTACTTTCAAATTTCACAACTTCATCTTTTGTAACACTGAGTAGAACTGCATTGTATAAATGTATTGCATTTTTCAGTATTTATTCTTTAGTTGAGAGACATTTTCATTTCTTCATTATTGTGAAGAGAGCAGCAACAAACATGGATGTACAGGTAGCTCGGCAGTGGGATGAATCCTTTGGGTATATGCCAAGGAGCAGTATAACTAGATCATATGGTAGATTAATTTTTAGTTTAGTGAGCGTCCTACAAACTACTTTCCATAGTGGCTGCACTAGATGCTTTCCAACCAGCAATGAAGGAAAGTTCCCCTTTCTCCACATCCTTGCCAGCATTTGGTATATTTCATTATGTTAATCTTAGCCAGTCTTACTGGGATAAAATGGGATTTAAGGTTGTTTTTACATATATTTCTTCAATTACTAAGAATTTTGAGCAATTTTAAGGTGTTTCTTACCCATTTTTATTTGTTTGAGAGTACTCTGTTCAGGTTTATAGCCCATCTTTTATTGAGTTGTTTATTTTCTTGTGTCTTTGTTTTTTGAGTTCCTTATATATTCTAGTTACTAATCCTCTGTTAGAGACGTAGCTGATAAAGATTTCCACCCACTCAATGGGTTTCCTCTTCACTTCCTTGATCATTTCTTTTGCTGTACAGAAGCTTTGTAGCTTATTGAGCTCCCACTTTTGATTGTTGACTTTAACGCCCGAGGTCCAATTTAGACAGTCCTTTCCTACACCTACATCTTGGAGGGTGCTGCCTATTTTTTCTTCTAGCAGGTTCAGAGTTTCAGCTTATATATTGGGGTCCTTGATCCATTTGGGGTTGATGTTTGTGCATGGAGAATGATAAGGGTCCAATTTCATCTTTTACAGGTGGAGATCCAGTTAAGGCAGTATGATTTGTTGAAGATGCTGTCTTTTCTCCATTGTGTGTTCTTGGCTTTTGTCTAATATTAGGTAGCTGAAATTGCATGTACTCATGTTTGGATCTCCTACTGTGTTCCATTGATCTACATGTCTATTTTTGTCCCAGTACCATGTTTTTATGACTATAGCTCTGTAATCTAATCTGAGATCTTGTATGGTGTCCCCTCATTGTTGTTCTTTCTGCCCAATATTGTTTTCGTCATATGGGGTCTTTTGTGATTCCATATGAATTTTAGGATTTTTTTCTAACTCTGTTCATAACATCATGGATTTTGATCGGCATTGCATTGAATCTATAGATTGCTTTTTGTAAGATGGTTAATTTTCAAAATATTTATTCTACCAGTTCACAAGCAAGGTCGGTCTTTCCCTCTCCTAGTGTCTTCCTCTATCTCTTTCTTTAAAGATTTGGAATTTTCATTGTAGAGATCTTTAATGTCTTTGGTTAGGTTTATTCCTTAATATTTTATGTTTTGGGGGGTATTGAAAATGGGAGGGTTTCCTTGAACATTTTTTCTGATTGTTTATTATTGGTATATAGAAAGGCTACTGAATTTTACAAGTTGATTTCTAAAAGTAGTAATTTTTCCAACAGTTTTCTGTTTGAATTTTTGGGATATCATACATAATATCATATTGTATGCAAATAATGATTATTTGACCTTTTCTTTTCCAATTAGTACTCATTTAATTTCCTTCTTTTGTCTTAGTGCCCTTGCAAAAGTTTCAAGCACTATATTGAAAAGGAATGAAGATAGTGGATGGCCATATCTGGTTCCTGATTTTAATGGGAATGCTTTCAGTTAGTTTTTTTCCATTTGGAATGATGTTGTATATTTGTTTCTTGTACATAGCTTTAACTAAGTTGAGATATGTTCCCTCCAGACCAGTTCCTTCTAGGACCTTTGAAATGAATGCATGTTGGAATTTGTCAAAGGCCTTTTCTGCATCTACAGAAATGACCATGTGATTTTTTTGTCTTTAAGTCCCTTTATATGTTTTATTACACTTATTGACTTATATATACTGAAACATTCCTAGATCTCTGTAATAGAGCTTACTTGAACTTGGTAGATGATGTTTTTGCTGTGTATCTATATGCAGTTTGTATTTTATTAAGTTTGGATTTATGTTCATTAGGGATATTGGCCCACAGTTTTCCATTTTTTTTTTTTTTTTTTTTTGTATCTTTTACCAGATTTTTGGTAGTAGAGTGATACTGGATTCATAGGTGGAGTTTTGGAGTTTTCCCTCTGTTTCTATCTTTTTGAATAATTTTAAAAAAGGGTTGGTTGTAAATCTTTGAATGTCTGATATAATTCTGCTGTGAATACATCTGGACCTGAGATTTTTTTTTTTTTTTAGTTGGGAGGGATTATATTAGTGTTTCAATTTCCTTATTTGTTATGGGTTGTTTAACCTGTTGATCACTTTTTGCTTTAACTTTGGTCGTGTCCATGACTTTAAAAATTCATCCATTTATTTTAGGTTTCTTAATTTAATGGAATATAGAGTTTTAAAGTTTTCATTTATAGTTTTTTTATTATTTTGGTGTCTGTTTTGATATTTATCCTTTTGTCCCTGATTTTGTTAATTTGAATTTGCTTTGTCTTTCTTTAGCTTAACTGGCCTAATGGTCTGTCAATCCTGTTTAACCTTTCAAAGAACTGTCTCCAAGATTCATCAATTATTTGTGTATTTTCTTTGTTTCTATTTCATTAATTTCTTCTAGGTTTGGGGTTTGTTTGTTCTTGCCTTTCCAGAGTCCTGAATTGTATGATTATGTCATTTACATATGCTTTTTCTTATTTTTTAATGTAGTGACTAAGACCTATAAATTCCCTCTTAGGACTGCTTTAAGGTGCCCCAGAGGTTTTGTTGTGTTGTATTCACATTCTCATTTAGCTTCCTGGAATATGTTATTTCGTTCTTAATTTCTTCTTTGACCCATTCAGGGGTGTGTTGTTTAATCTCCATGGGTTCATGTAGGTACTAGAATTTCTTTTGCTTTTGATTATAAGCTTTATTGCACTATGGTCTGATAGAATGCATAGAATTATTTCATTTTTGTTGTTGTTGTTTGTTGAGATTTGGTTTTTATCCCAAACTGTGATCAACTTTAGAAAAACTTGCATTGGCTGCTATATAGAAAGTGTATTCTTTGGTGCTTGGGTGGAATATATTATAGTTGTTTGCTGTGCCAATTTCATGTAAGATGTCATTTAATTCAAATGTCTCTCTGTTCATTCTCTGTCCAATTGACTTTTCTACTGAAGATAGTGGGGCATTGAAGTCACTTAATACTATTAAATTTGGGTTAATCCGTTTTCTCTAGTCTTTGAGGACTGTTTTTATAAAGTTAGATACACCAAAGTTTGGTGCACATATGTTCATGATTGAAATATCTTCTTGGTCAACTGTTCCTTTGGTTAGAATTAAGTGACCCTCTTTATCTCTTCTAAATAGTTTTAATATGAAGTGTATTGTGTCATATATTAGAATTGCAACACTTGCTTGATTCTTAGAGCCATTTGCTTGGAATATTTTTTCCATCCTTTCACCCTAAGTTATTGTCTGTCCTTGAAAGTGGCATGTTTTTCTTGAAGACAGCAAAGATGAGTTTTCTTTCTTGTATTATTCCACTAACTGTGTCTTTTGACAGGGAAGTTGGGGCCATTGATATTTAGTGTTATTATTAAAAGATATGTATTGGATCCTGTCATTTTAATTTCTTTGTGACTGTGGGCCCATTTTATGTTTCCTTTTTTGTACCTGTCTTCGTTTTCTTTCTGTTGGGTAAACTCATTCCTATCCTTAGTTCTTTGCATTGCTTCTAGTATTCTCTGTATGGCTCATTTGATGGGCAGGATTTCTTTCAGCATATTTCTTTTATGAAAAAAATTTCCATTGCATTTTGACCATGATAGAGAGTTGTGGTGGATAAAGTATTTGGAGTTTGCATCCATAGTCACTTAGAAGTAGGAATTATTTGGTTCAGGATCTTCTGTCTTCCATAGTTTGCATTGAAAAGTCAGCTATAATTCTGATGGGTTTTCCTTTATATGTAACTTGTTGATTTTCTAGAGCAGCTTTCAGTACCCTATTTTTTTCTGTACATTTAATGGTTTTACTATGATATGATGCAGGAAGTCTTTGTTCTGGTCATGTCTAATTGGTGTTCAGTGTACTTCCTGAATCTCTATAGGTAAGTTTTCCTTAATTTAGGTAAGTTTTCATCTATAATCCTGTTGAATATCTGTTTAATGCCTTTGGCTTGAGATTATTCTCTCTTCCGTATGCCTATAATTCATTTATTTGGTCTTTTCATGTTGTCCCACATTTCCTGCATATTTCATTCCTGTGTTTTTTTTAATTTTACAGTCTTTAAAGGGTATAGATCTTCAACTTTGTCATCTAGTGTTGATATCATTCTGTTTGTGAGGCTTTCTCCTGTTATCTCCAATTGGCTTATTGAGTTTTTCAATTCCATGTTCATTTCTGTTTGGTTTTCTTCAATATTTCTATCTCTTTTGTGAATTCACTTTTCAAGTCATGAATTGTTTTTAGCATTTCACTAAGCCGAATACCTGTATATTATTGAGCTTCCATCACAAGCTTATGCCTATCCTCTTTGAATTCTTTGAGTTGTTAGTCTGTGTTTTCTTTAAGTTCTTTTATCATGTTCATGATTGTTCTTTTAAATTCTGTTTCCACGTGTTCCTCTGGGTAGTTCTCACTGTATTGCACATCTGTAGGAGTAATGGGTTTTGTTGGAGACCTAGTCTCTTTGTTTTTATATTATTTGTGTTTTTCCTCTGCCATTTGGGAATATGAGTGCTCTTTATTGGTTATATGTCAGGTAGGAACTTCTATTCTGCTTTTGTTTAATTTAATTAGGTTCTGTTTATATTGTTCATGTACCTTGGTTGCTTTTTGTCCATGTATGAAAAAGAAATTGGTGTGTGTTTCAGCTCTTTGCAGGGTAGTAGACTGGTCTGGGTAGTTGGTAGGACAGGGTCGTACATAGGCTGGTCATGTGAGTCAGAAGGCTGGTTTGTGTCAGACAGATCAGGAGCCAGTGGAGTCTACTCTAGGAAGTTTAACTAGGCTGGGTTAGGAAGATACTCCAAAGATCTGAGGCAGAAGAATTGGAATAGCCCTGGGCCCAAGACTGGCAGCAGGCAGGATGGGGGGTTGTGCATGAGGGGACTGGACTAGAGATTGTGGGTGAGATTTGGCTTGCCAGAGTCTTGGCTGCGCAGGTTTGTCCAGCAGATCAGAAGCCAGGAAAGTTGAGGGATGGGGACCACCTTAGAAGGGACTGAACAGCCTATGGTAGGAGTTTAGTTAGCCTGGGTTAGGAAGCTAGTCCAGAGATCTGAGGCAGAGGGTTAGGAATCAGCCTAGGCCCAAGGTTGGCAGGGGACAGTGTAGGGACTGTGGAGAGGAATGGAATAGATTGAGGAGAAACAGTGGGCGGGATCTGGCATTCCAGAATCCTAGGTGGGCAGATCTGCCTGACAGATCCAAAGCCAGAGAAGATGGAGTTAGCAGCAAACAGGGTGGGGGTGGGTGAGAAGAATCTCTACCCTATTTTTAATGGTGATATCTACCCTATAAGTTAACTTGACACCGACTATTTTTGAATTCCATTTTCCAGGGAAGTTTCCACTAAGTTCTGTATCATATCCCTTCTTATTCTCCTAACTCCATACACACATAATCATCAAAATTTTATAGGACATGGAAATAAGTAGGACTGAGAAATATATATATATATATATATATAAGATATATATAATATAAAAATGATAAACATTCTTTGAAATTTTAAGAAGAAACAAACATGATCTCTTAAATTCAAATGAAATATTTATCCCATAAAAAGAAATTTAGAACTATTTATAGAATTGCAGACATATTAAATCCTTGTTTCTTGGTGTTCACAGAAAATTGTCATGTTTTATTAATGAGCTATTAAATACAGAAGTCCTTTGCATATGGAATTCTTGGGTTATTCATTACCACTTTGTTTTCTAGTCATTTAAAAAATATTCATTCCTCTTAACTGGGTTGACTGGTTTTCTTTCTTTCCTGAAACAATTCATTGTTTGAGTGAATCGACCAAGTAATAGCCTGTGTACTAGAGATAATACATGTAAGTACAGAGCTGACAGCTAAAGTAGACGAGCCCATTTGTTTCCAGTGAATCTTAACATACTCTCAAGAAAAACTACCATTAGAAATTAACTTCTGAAAGACAAGCTAATGGCTTTAAGAAAGATAGTTATTAAACAAGACTTCCTTATTTTTAACTTGTTTCTTAATACTTTGAAGCTACTTGGTGATGCCAAAATAAATACTATCATGTTGTTGAAAAGAAATATTTGGTTTCCTCTAAACAGCAATGTGTTTTATTGTCAGCAGGATGTCAAACAAGACCTTGCATTATCTGAAGGTTTGCAGAAAAATATTGCTTGGTGTCAATTACTCAAACCTCAAATTAACAGTTATATCAGATATCCTTGAAGACATCGTCAAGTTATGCTGTAAGCTTTCTAAGGAGGGACCATGTATTATATTTATGAAGTACATTTCACTTAGTATATGTGAGACTCTAAGTTTTGAGATATGTAATACACATTTTAAAAATATTTTAATTATAATTTTTATTTTATGTGTATGAGTGTATTTCCTGTTTGTATGTTAAGTGCACCTATGTCGTGTAGTGCTCCCAGACATCAGAAGTGGGCATCAGATTCCCTGGAACTGGAGTTATGGAAGGTTTGTAGCTGCCATGTGGGTGCTGGAAATCAAACCTGAGTCTTCTGCAAGAGGAACCAGTGCTCTTACCTGTGGAACCAACTCTCCTTTGCTGATACCCAATTTTTAAATTGCCTGGGTTATGATCACTGTGACTGTATATTTAAAATTCTGTTGAGCTAAATAATGCTCCTGTTGAACAATTAACTTTAATTTTTGAATGTGGGTTGGTCTTCATACTAACAGAAGCCTTGGTTAGAAAGCATAATATTCACCAAATGTTGAGTTTTCTATCATTATGAAATGATTTTTATAAAACAAAAAGAATGGCTAGAATTAGCAATACAGAATAAATGTACTCTGAACATTTTGTGTAAGAATAATATGGTATTGTATAGTGCTTGAATTTTTACCCAAGGTCCAGATACACAAACTCCATGGGAGATTGTCTGCACTATCTGTAGACTGTTTATTTATCCATTTGTTTGAATTGAATGAAATTAAAAGATTCACTCACAGTAAGGTGCCTTTTTATCTACATGAGAAACACATTGGCTACAACACTTACTGCCATGTTTAGTTAAGAAACAGAGAAGAAAATTTAACCTTTCATGTCCCAAACCAGACAGAAGCTGTAAATTCAGATGTCAGTGTAATCTGACGTCAATTCAAACTATGGTGAGGTGATAGCTATGTTTTTCTGGGATTATTTGATATCTGGCTGTTATTCTCATAAAACTGTTAATGGTGCCTATTTACCATTTTCAAAAGCACCTGGGTATCAAAGAATCATTATATAAATATTACCATAAGAACACACATTATGTCCAATTTAGGCTTAGTTCACAAAGGAAGAACACATACTGTTGTGGAAATAGTTAATCAGTATTTCTTATAAAGTTCAGCTTCATGTAATGGGAAAACCCTTCACATTTTACCCCGAGTACCAAGTGAAATATAGTCAAATGAAAACCCAGCTTTGCCCTAGTCTTTGAATGTAGGCATTTGAATTTTCCTGTGATGTCTCAAATAGAAACTTTAGGGTCAAGAAACGTTTTAATCAGAGTCATTGAGGAGACAAAAGTAAGAGAAGGGGATATCTTAATTTTAATAAATTTTATGATAAGGAGCTCAAAGGCTAACAGTGTCCTATATATGAAACTTTGTGCTGATGACTTTAGAAACTTTATTTATAGGGAAAATTATTACTGTTTGAAATTCTTACTTACCCCAGAGGGCTTGAAAGACAATTCTAGGCATGAATAGAACTTTAAAAATAAAAACTTTCTGTCCCCAAACACTATTGTAAATCTCTAATGTATATGAATCATTTTTATTTTATGTGTATGAAAGTGCAGGTGCGTAAGTGCACCCATGTTGTCCAACCCACAGAGGTAAGAAGAAGCATCGGAACCACTGGAGGTGGAATTATGGATGATTTTTACCTGCCATGTGGGTGCTGGGAATTGAACTCTGGTCCTCTGCAAGACCAGTAAGTGCTCTTAACTTCTGAGCCATCTCTCTAGCACCACATTCATCATTATAAATGATGCAAGTCAGAGGTATTCTTACTTATTTTCAAATATATTTACTTTACTCTTTGAGAATTTTATACAGTGTATTTTTATCATATTCTCCGCAATTCCTCCCTCCAGCTTCTACTAGACTCTGCCACCATGGCCCCCTGCAAACTTCATGCTTTTATTTTTTTACCCACAAAGCCCAATTGGTGTTGCCACATGTGACCCGATGGAGGCCATCGGTTGGAGTATGGGAAACCTAACAGAAGCCACTTTCCTGAAGAAAACTGACTTTTCCTCTCCCAGCAGCTCCTCAGCTAAGATTTCTATGAGTGCCCTCCCCTCCCCCCCGACCCCATGCATGCTGCATTTCTGATCGGCTTAATCTTGTGCTGATCTTGTGCAGGCTGTCATAGCCCCTGTGACTTCATGGGTGCCAATGTTCTGTGATGTCCAGAAGACAGTGCAATCTTTCCAGCTCCTCTTCGAAAATGGTCCCTGAGCTTTGAGGAGAAGGGACGTGATATAGACATCTCTTTCTTTAGGTTTGACCACAGCCATTTACTCTCTGCACTTTAACGAGTTATGAACTTGATTAACTGCATCCACAGTAAAAGGAAGCTTCTCTGATGAGAGCTGAGAACTGTATTAACTAGAGGTATAAAGATAAGTATTTAGAAGGTAGTTTGATAGTATGTCAATTTAGCAAAATAATTGTAGTAGGTTCTTTCCTAGAGCTTATGAACTCCTAAGTCACAGGTTCATGACTACATTCACATTACCAGTCATGAGCTCCCTCCTGTGAAGTGGACCTTAGACCAAATGAAAAGTGGGTCGTTACTTCTACAACATTCATGCCGCTATTGCACCAGTGGGCATATCTTCCCAGGTTGGTCATTATTAAAGCATGGAGAATTCACAACTGGATAGGACTATTGATGACTTTTCTTCTTCAGCAACTTATCCAGCATCTTCCTGCGTTGTGAAAGCTAGTCGGAATGGAAGACTCTTTCAGGTCAGTATTGCCATGATATTGATAAAAAATTGATGCAGACTTCCTAAATTAGACAGCAGCTGCGCAAGAATTAAGGTCAACAATTGACGAATGGGACCTCATTAAACTCAAAAGCTTCTGTACATCAAAAGAAACAATGAAGAAAGTGAAGAGAAAACCCACAGAGTGGGAGGAAACCTTCACCACAGATTCATCTGATAAAGCATTGATTTCCAGAATATATAAACTACTCAAACCAAAAAACAAAAACAAAGAAAAAAGAGAACAAATGAATCACTCAAAAGATGGAGCAAAGAGCTGAACAGAGGCTTCACAAGTGAGGAATTAGAGATGGCTGAGAAGCATCTTAAAAAGTGTTCAACATCACTAATAATTAGGGGAATGCAAATTAAAACTACTTTAAGATATCATCTCACCCTGATAAGGCTGGCAAGTATCAAGAAAACAAATGATACCAAGTGCTGGAGGGGTTGTGGGGAAAGGGGAACACTCATCCATTGCTGGTGGGAATGTAGACTTGTACAACCACTATGGAAAGCAGTGTGGAGAACCCTTGGAAGGCTTGGAATGAACTTGCCACCCAACCCAGCCATACCACTCCTAGGCATGTACCCTCAAGTCTCACCCCACCACAGAGATTCATGCACGGCCATGTTTATTTCAGCTCTCTTCACAATAGCAAGGAGCTGGAACCAGCCCAAATGCCCCTCAACTGATGAGTGGATAGAGAAAATGTGGTACTTCTACACAATGGAGTTCTATGCAGCAGTAAAAAAAAGAGAACATTATGAACTTTGCAGGTAAATGGATGGAACTAGAAGATATTATGTTAAGTGAAGTAACACAGTCCCAGAAAAACAAACAACAAATGTTATCCTTCATCTGTGGATGCTAGCGCCAATAACCCAGTTGTAAACATTGCCTGGAGTGATGCATATTGGAAAGAACAACACCAACAGCAGGAAAGACTGCATCAAAGAACTGACTGAAACAGTGAATCTGATGGGGTAGGAGGGTTGTGAGGGAGATACTGCGGGTCTATATTCAATTAATGTATATTTAATTGATGTGAGTTTAACAGGTATCCAAATTTGCCCAAACTTTGTCTATATATTATATGGTATTTTAGGAATTAGTAAAAGTAAAAATGTCTATATTAAACAACATTGGTTGAAAGGTTTCAGTAAAAATGGTAATACATTTAAGCCAATTGGAAATATAAATTTTTGTCCACATTTGTTTTACTTATAATTTGTATAACAACAACTTTGGGATTAATGTATACAAGTGTTCTCTGTAATCTTTATGTTGTACAGTATCATCTTGTAACCTTTTCTTTTACCATAGGATAATTTAACTCAAGGAATTAAATTTGCTTACCAAATTAACAACATACAGTCAATGTTAAACAGCTTGGGTAAATTTAATGAAAATTTACACCTTGATTCCTGCCTATAGGTATGTGTACTACAACTGCCTTTTTGAGATTCATGGGTCAAAAAATAAAAACCTAAACTTAAAAAAAGGGGGATACAGTTACATATTAATCCTTTTGTCAAATTTTTAATTTAAATCTTAAAACTAACCATGGGAAAGATTTGCATGTTCCCATATGTCAAAACGCTAGCAACTTAATGGCTGAGAAAGAAAAGATACAGCTTTGCATTGTGCAGGACATACCAAGAAATACCAGCAAAGAAGTTGGCCCATCTAAACATTAAAAGGAAGAAAAGCCTCAGACTGCTACAGGCATCAGACATCTCTTGAATCCTATTTGTAACAACTGTTTATAATGAGTCCTAATGAACTTTACCTTCCAGGTGCTACAAAGTTTGAATATGAGAGACTTTCTTACCTCCTTTACATAGAACAAAGAAAAACATGATGGTAATGAAGTCATTCCCTAACTGTAAATTAGAGCTGACTGTTATAGAGGTAATCTTTTATAAAAACTGGTATAACTGCTTTCTTTAATTGACTGATGGACACAGGAACTGTGAAAGGATTATTCTCTATTCAGAGCCAAATATAATACTAAAGTCTTTATAAGCTGTGTAATTAAGCAAAATATATTTTAATACAGGAGAGCTCTGATATCAGAAATGGAGTATTCTGCCAAGGAGATGTTGGCTAGGGGATCCAAGCCCCCCCCCAAAAGGTAAAGGCTTTTTGTCTGTAAACTGGGATACCTGCAAGAAGAAAGGAGGTAAGGCCCTGCTGTGGAAGACCTGGTGTAAGCATGGAAAAGATGTATTGAGACCACACTTGCAAGTGTACAGTTGGTCTCTGGAATGACAGAGAGTGTTACCAAAGGCCACTAAATCAATAAAGCAAATATTGGTCTCCTTGAGTCAAGCAAGACTCCTCTGTCAGCATCAGCTACACCTCACCTGCCTGGAAATACTGTGCAGCAGTGGCAGCCATATGTCTGTATATCCCAAATCTAATTGGATAGTAGCTCTCTCCTTGGAGGAATAATTCACAGCTGATGCCACAAGCTTACATCTTCTAGTGGTTAGGAGATGTAATAAGCCACAGTAAGACCTTGTCAGCTTTTACAGAAAAGTTATAGTTCATGGATTAGCATACCATCCAAACATCTGTGTCTATACCAATGTAACCTACCATAATAATTAGTACTGTTTAAATGCCTGTATATCTAATTGCTTGTACTTCATTAGTAGCATTGAAAGGTTATTCCTGGATAAACTGCCAACCCATGAAAGGAAACAGCCTGAACTGATCAGAGTCCAAAAGGACATCTCCAGAGAAAGTAGACTGTTTTGCTTCTTGCCCACTGTGCCCATTTTCTAAAGCCTAGGGAACTATCTGTGGCAGAGGGGGCATGGTAGAATGTAAGGGCTGTGATTGGGGTGAATTGTGAAACCACAGCAATATAGACTGGACTCTTATTTGATCAATACGATTGTACATACAAGCCCCTCCAGCTGGACAATGGGGGCCTTGGGCTGTATAAGTTTGAGCATAGCTTCTTGCAAATTGGTTTTACATGAAGGATGCTTGTATTAATTACTTATTTAAAAAATCAAATAAAAAATAAAAAAATTGATGCAGAGAGATTAATTCATTTTTTACAAATCTGTTTTTAAGGCTGAAAAGAAAGCACCGTTCAAATCTGAAAATAAAATATTCTGAAATAGGTACTGGATTGTAAATCCACAAATCTATATTTTTAGCTTTTCTTTGATTGGCGAATTGTGCAGAAACGATCAAGATCAATTCAAGGATGAATGAATTTCATCTTCTTTAGTTTTAACTGTTGTATTGGGACTGTAGTTCTGCCTACAAGATGATGATATTAGGGAGTGAATAAAGTAATTGATATTTTATTCTCACTCTTGTAATAAATTTTGTTTATTATGCTCTTTGGAGTACATTTGAGTGAAGAGTGATTGTTCCTGCATAGGTATAAATGTATATAGTATGGAAAAATGAATGGTATGAAAATAGCTTTTAACTTCCAACATAATTTTCCCAGTCTGTTAAGTGAATCCAGACTTTGTGCAGTAGATATTGAGAGTAGAAAAGTATAGACGTTTTCAGCCTTCTTGTAATCCTGGAGTCTGGTAAGATAAAGTGAACTAAAAAAATGGTAATATAGACTTTCCTATCTGTATACTAAAATATTTCTAGTGACACATCCTTTTAGTGGTTTCTTCTTCTTTCTTTTTTTTTTTTTTTTTGTTTTTTTTTTTGGTCTTTTCGAGACAGGGTCTCCCTGTAGCCCCAGCTGTCCTGAGACTCACTCTGTAGACCAGACTGGCCTTGAATTCACAAAGATCCGCCTGCCTCTGCCTCCCAAGTGCTAGAATTAAAGGTGTACGCCACCATACCTGACGTGGTTTCTTCTTAAAGTGTGGATCAGAAAGGCCAGAAAGTGCTGATTTGAGTTGGTAGTTTGATTGCAAAACTTTGCTAGCAAATAGATGTATGAAGGTGTACATTAACTTGATGTCCTGCCTGTTGTGCACTTCACAGTCAGTTTGCATAGTGTTTAAGGTAAATATTTGTGAAATTAGTCCACAGATTTTATCCATTAAATGGAAATATTTATTTAGCTGTTTCAATTAACTTACTTTAAAAACTTTATCATGCTCTCATGATGATTTTCATTAATCAAATAATGTTAATAGGATGTATATAGATTTTCAGTTAATTTATTTGTGATTACCCACAATGATTTCACTTCATGTATTTCCAATATGTACTCACCTCACATGCATACAATGAAATTTCTTTGTTACAAGAGTTAAGGAATGGATTATACAGGATAAACTGATTATTATAGGTAAATACTCATATATCTTCAGAAATTATACAAATCACAAGCACTAGATGAAACACAGTTTCTACTTTTTTTGTCACCACAGGAAATTTCAGATACTTTATATGACACAAATCCTAGCTGTTAAATTACTAATTCATTGATTATAAGGTTTTGTCAAAATTTTTCTTTGGGGGCATTTGTAGAATCAGCTCACAGTTTTCCAACTCCATGTCACCACCCTAGTACTCCAGTCACTCTTAGATTGTTATCTCTTGGCAAGTTTAGCACATCATCCTACCACCTTGCCACTGAGTTTACACCCAATTAATTTTCCTCCTTCTAAAATCTCTGTTTCTCTCTGTCTCTATGTCTGTGTGTGTGTGTGTGTGTGTGTGTGTGTGTGTGTGTGCCTGCCATATGTCATTAGTCCTCTCTATATCCAAAATCCACATCCACATACATAACTACTCATTAAGGCTAAACGCCTGCTAGAATAATGACCTTCAGGTCTGAGATGCCTCCATATGCTTCCTTGTCTCAAGGCTTCTGTGTCTGCTGCTCCCTTGCCTGAACTTTCTGCTGTATACATTCTTCACAATGGGGGACTGATTCAGAGTCATCTGTCGGATTGCAGCATCAAAATGGATCCAGGGAACTCCGCGGCGTTGCACGACACGGGTGCACAGACTTGCATGCAGACGGTACATTCATACACATACAGAAATAAATAAAATTAAAAAAAAAATGGATCCAGGCAGAAACCAGACTTTGCTCTCTTGTGACTCAAATTAGTTATTGTTTCCTTTGTGACCTAGTAACAGCTTTACATTCTTCATTCCAGAAATTATATTTCAGTGTCTAATTTATCTTCTTATATTTACAAGTTTGGAAGGGCTTTTGGGTAGTAAGTCTTTCTAATAATTTCAGACATAGTTTTGAGCCGAGCCTAGTGCCAGACATATAAGTCAGCTTATATTTTAATTTGTATAGTCATTGTACATGGCGCTATGTTACATACAGGTATTTCCATATAGTACATAATATGTACTACACTTAATGCCTCTTACTCTCACTTTCTACCTCTTTGGAACTTCCTCCATCAAATTAGCCTGTAGGCATGTTCTTAGGACATTTTTTTGATTTCTAACTGATGTTGGAGATCCCAGACTATTGGGGGTTGTGCCATTCCTGAGAAAGGTAGGGCCGGGCTGCATAAGAAAACAAGCTGGGGGCGGGGGACTGGAGAGAGGCTCAGCAGATAAGAGCATTGGCTGCTCTTGCAGAGGACCTGGGTTCAGTCCCAGCCTCCACATGGCAGCTAACTACAGTTCCAGGGAAAATCTGATGCCTTCTTTTGAATCTCCAGAGGCAATGCAGAACACGGGTGCATTTACACACATTCAGGTACAACACTCATAAAATAAAAATAACAAACAAACCATTTATTAGAATGCAAGCAAGCTGGGCAAGCTTGTAAGCAGAGTTCCCGCTCTTAGTCTGTGCTTTGGCTCCTGCCTCTTGAGCACAGGAGGTCTTTCCATCTTTTGTCTTCTTTAGTGGCTTTCATTGAAGAGGTATTTAATGTGTTTGGTTAGGTTTATTTCTAGATGTTTTTTGAGGCTAGTACAAATAAAAGTGTATCCCTTTACTTTACTGATTGATTATTTATATATAGAAAGGCTGATGATTTTTTAGATTGATTTTGTAACGTAATCTGCCACTTTGCTGAAAGTGTTGATCATTTCTAGAAGTTTTACGGTAGAATTTATGGGATCTCTTATGTATAACATGTCATCTGAAAATAAGGATAAGTTGGATTCCTTTTGTACCAATTAGTACCCATTTAATTTCCTTCTCTTATCTTACTGCTCTACTTAGAGTTTCAAACACTGTATGGAAAATGAGTAGAGAAACTTTTCTGTTTCGTGATTTTAATGGGACTACTCAAGTTCTTTTTCATATAGAATGATATTGGCTGTGGATTTGTAGTATATAGCTTTAATTATGTTAAGGTATGTTCCATCCAGTGAAATTCCCTCTAGGGACTTTAACATGACTATGTATTGGATTTCGTCAAAAGCCTGTTTTGTAACTATTAATATGATTTTATGATTTTGTATTTAAGTCCATTATATGATTTCTTACATTTATTTACTTGTATATATTGAACATGCTTACATGTCTGTAATAAAGTTAGCTTGGTCTTGATATATGATCTTTTTGATCTGTGTCTATATTTAATTCTCAATTATTTTGATATTTTTTCAACTGTGTTCATTAGAGATAGGGGATATAGCTTTCATTTTTTGTTGTGTACTTTTCTGGTTTTTATATTAGAGTGATACTGGCATAAAAAAAAAGAAGTTTGCCAGGCATGGTGGCGCACGCCTTTAATCCTAGCACTTGGGAGGCAGAGGCAGGTGGATCCTTGCAAGTTCAAGGCCAGCCTGGTCTACAGAGTGAGTTCCAGGGCCAGCTGGGGCTACAGGGAGACCCTGTCTCAAAAAGACCAAAAAATAAAAAAAAAAAGAAAAAAAACAAGAAATTTTAGGATTCATCCTCACTCTATTTGTAATATCTTATTCTTTTTTCTTAGTCTTTATTGAGCTTTTGTGGCATTTCATTACAGACATTTCGTTAATCAACTTTAAAATCCCCTGATCCCATCCAGCGCCCGAGACATGGACTTATGCATCTGGCCAGACAGTTGTGAGGTCCTATCAGCTTAAGACATTTATGTCACTGGATGTCTTTTTTTTTTTTTTTTTTTTTTTGTCTTTTTGAGACAGGGTCTCCCTGTAGCCCCAGCTGTCCTGGAACTCACTCTGTAGACCAGGCTGGCCTTGAACTCACAAAGATCCGCCTGCCTCTGCCTCCCGAGTGCTAGGATTAAAGGCGTGCACCACCACGCCCGGCCTGGATGTCTTTTGGTGCAAATTCATCCACTAGAGTCTAGTCAGCCTATCTAGTAATTGTAAGTAAGGTCTACTCTCCCTCAACCAGTAGTAATCAGTCTCAAACAGTTTCCAGGCTAGGGCTAGCCTGTTACCCATTTCTCTCCTCTACTCTGTACCATTGTCTGATTGAGTTGGCATGGGTCTTGTGCTTGATGCCACCATTGCCACAAGTTCACATGTGCAATCTTCCAGGGGCCTGAAATCATGTCTTTCCATTCGTGGACCAACTCTGTCTCTTACAATCCTTCTGCCCCTCTTCTGCAATGTTCTCTGAGCTGTGGGTAGGTGAGGTTTAATATAGGAGTCTTATCTTGGAACACACACTCTATAGATACTTATTCTGTAAAAATTGGCCATCTGTAGCCTTCTGTGCACATCACACTCTGTTGTGCAAGGAAGCTTCACTGATTCAATGTGTAACCCAGCCTTAAAGGCTAATAACCATAATGACTATCATGGAAAATTTTCTCTACTAGTGCAATAGTGGAACAGTTATCTGGGGGGGGTGATCAACAGCTATTGGACTTAAAGCCCTCTCAATGGTAGTGAATTCATGAGTGGTACTCTAAACACAGCCAAATACACATGGCGAGAAAGTTCAAAATTCTTAGAGAAAACTCTATCTCTGTCATATCGCTAAAAAAATGAAATTTCTTATCCTATGCTGAGCTGAATATGTATCCTTATACTTACCAACAAGTATGCCATATATCATTCTTCAAAGAAATGTTTTTTAGCAACAGGTGGAGGAGGCTACTGTGGAGTTCCACAACTGGTCACACACACAGAATTTTTCTATCTTTTAAATATTTTTATAATGCTTTTTATTGATATTTTGTGTATTTCAGACATCATCTCTCAGTTCAGTTTAGACATATTCCCCTTTCCCTTCCCCCCACCCCACCCCAGATCATGCACTCTGCCATAACTGCCCTGCATCTTTCTCAGTCTTTTTTTTATGTTTAAGAATTCACATTTGCCCCTCAACTGATGAGTGGATAGAGAAAATGTGGTGCATCTACCCAATGGAGTTCTATGTAGCGGTAAAGAAAGATGACATCATGAGCTTTGCAGGTAAATGGCTGGGGCTAGAAGATATCATGCTGAGTGAAATAACACATTTCCAGAAAGACAAAGGACAAATGATATCACTCATCTGTGGGTGCTAGCACCAGTTACCTAATTGTATGGCAAAATGAGCAAAGCCAATGCGATCTGAAAACAACTGTGCTCTTATATTGTGAATCCCTTAAAAAGGTAATAAATAAAAAAAGAAAAAATATATAAAAAAACAAGAAAAAGAGAAAAACAGAAAACATTCTTTAAATAAAATATTTTTCATAAAATTCTTTAAATAAAAGTTTGATGAAACCCCCCCAAAAAAGAATTCACATTTTATTCCTTTAATTTTATATTACTCTAAATTTCCACTCATATACAGGAATTACAGAGTCTGAAAGTAAGTGGTAGATCTATTCTAGAACCTGTTGAGAGATTTACATTATAAGAACATAGCTGGTGGGAATGTAAACTTGTACAACCACTATGGAAAGCAGTGTGGAGAACCCTTAAAAGACTCAAAATGAGCCTGCCACCTGACCCAGCCATACCACTCCTGTGTATATACCCACAAGACTCATCCTACTGCAAAGATACATGCACATCCATGTTTATTGCAGCTCTCTTTTAAATTAAATTATTGGTGGCAAATATTCTTTGAAGTTCTGTTCATATCCTGCTGTGAATTATCTGGGACTGACCTTTTTAGCCAGGGAGTTTTGCATTACTGTTTTGAATAACCTTTCGAGCCTTATCGCCTCTCTTCTTGCAGGTATCCCAGTTTAGAGGCAAGGAGCCTTTACCTTTTGTGGGGCCTTGGATCCCCTGGCCAACATCTCCCTGGTATAATAATCCATTGCTGATGTCAGAGCTCCTGTATTAATATATTTTGCTTAAGTGCATAGCTTAAGGACTTTAGTATTATATTTGGTTCTGAACAGAGAATAATCCTTTTCACAGTTCTTATGTCTATTAGTCAATTAAAGAAGGCAGTTTTACCGGTTTTATAGGAGATTACATCTATAATAGTTGTCTCCAATTTACAGTAGGAGAGCGACCTCATCATCATCATATTTCTCCTTTTTTTCTATGGGGGGGATGCAAGAAAGTCTCTCATATCAAAACCTTGCGGCACCTAGAAGGTAAGTTTCATTAGGACTCATTATAAATAGTTGTTACAAGTAGGATCCACAGAGGGGTTCAATGTTTATAGCAATCTGAGGCTTTTCTTCCTTTCGATGTTCAGACAGGTCAACCTTTCAGTTGGCACTTCTGAAGTTCTCTTAAGTGTTACTCCAGTCACCCTCTCTCACAGGCAAGGGAGAACTTTGCAAACAATCCCAGTCCCTTCAAGGCCAATTAGACCTTTTCCTGCTCTACTTTGTAAAGTTTCCTAGTTTACCTTGCTATCAAGTTAGATTTCTGGCTGTCACTCACCTCTTCTGATTAGTGCTTTCCAAATTTCTTCAATTTATTCCCTTCAAATTGTTAATCCTTCTGGACTCATTCTTCATTTTTAAATGCCAATTTTCTTCATGCAATGGAAAGCTATTTGTCATGGGGTCTTCCACCTATTGAAGCTTTTGCCTTAGACAATGCTTGTAACTAAATTCCCCATGTTAGTATGTTTCTCATCACTTATCTCCTTTTCACAAAATTTAGGTGTAGATTAGGTACATTCAGAATTGGCTAGATGATTATCCAGCTATCCTTCAAAATATTGAATATAAGATTTTTTATTTGCATGCTTTGACAGTTGTGAGAAGATGGACTGTGGACTAATATTCTCAGAACAAAGATTTCTGATTGAGAATGATAGAAAACATGCAGAGGGAACAGAAGATGGCATAAATAGATTCTCAAATCCTGAGAAATTACAAACTAAATATAGCAACTCATGAGAAAATTCTGAGAATTTAATCAAGCAATTACAGACAAGAAAAGTATTTAATTAAGAGGTAATCAACAGGATTTCAGGATGGTTAAGGAATAATCAAACTCAGATGATATCATCATCTAAGAAAACATCTTCATAAAGTGTTGACAAAATCTTGGTACTTTACATCCTCAAGGATACAGTCCAAACCGCTAATACTGGTTGAAATGCATGAGAAAGAGTGACTAGCCATGGGAAAATGAGAAGACATTTCTTGTGTTGTGCAATGAGTCTTAAATCTTGTTATTTTCTAACTTTAAAAGCTCCTTTCTCATGTGTCTCATGTTACCTGTACATCAACTAGACCATTGCTTTCACATGTTTTAAGTCCCTGCCAAAGATGAAGCCCCTAGCTGGAACAATACATTTATTGGAAGGGATTCCCAAGGGGCTGTGGTCAAACCTGACATCATTTGTTAAGATTTTTTTCCTCAGATGTGGCAAATGTCACAACTACTTTACTCCACTGTCAAACCAAGTCAAGTGCTAGTTTGGGAAAGTATCTGATACACAGAAACTCTGTGATGCATGTTCCAGTTAGGAATGTATTATATGCTTATAAGACAGGGTTGATATTTTGGAAGTGTTATACCCTGTACCTCTGTCTGAAGTGGATATAGAGAGGAGAGACTTATAATTAGAGCCTTGTCAGAGGTCTGGATTTAATTTGAAACTAAAGGTGCTTATGATGTAACATTTCTGACATGGTCCATTTCTATTTAGTCCATCATCTAAGAAGCTGTGTGGCACAGGTTTAAGAACCCAGGCAAAGGGGGATTAAATGACCCTGGGTGATATTTGGGACCCTATTGATTATTACAATAGTTTTTGACCCATAGTCAATTCAGTTCTCTGAATCTCAGGTTTTTGTTTTTTGCTTATTTGGCAGATGTTTTCTGATGAACAAATGTGAAAGAAATAACCACAGGCCTCTGCAGATTCATTCATACTTTGAACACTTCCAGGCACACAGCTCTTAAATTTTGCATGACTGGAATTGCTAGATATTGAAAATATACAAGTGACGTAGGAGGTTTACTGTGGGGAACAAATCTGGTGTGTTTAATAATTGAAATTTCAGGATTATTTTTCTGTAATACTGCCCAACTGTTAAGGGAAATCCCCAGAATTTTCACAGAGATTAGTTGAAAGAATTTTTAGAAATATAAATGAGGGGCCAGCAGGATTGCTCAGTGGGTAGACACCTGGTGTCAAGCCCGATGACCTGAGTAGTCATTAGGGTTCACATGGTGAAAGAAGAAATCTGTAATCCTGCAAATTATACCTTTACATATGTGCAATGACATGCATATACTACACCACACACACGGAAACACACACACACAATTAATAAAATATAATAAAATTTTAAGAAAACATGATATAATAACCCAAGAACACATGCTAAAGCATTGGCAAAGAAATGGAACTTCACATCCTCAAGGGTATAGCCCAAAGCTCAAATGTGGGAAACAGGTGCCACAATAAAAAACTCCATATGCGAGTTTTAATAAGATTATACTGATATAGAAATTAAGAATTATTTCATGTCAATAAATGTAGTTCACGTGTCCAATCCATGTATTCTTTCTATATATTTCACCTGCTATTATTTATCTTAAAACCATTATTTAAACTTCTTTTGCTTCAATTTCTTTATCTGAGAAGTGATAAAATCAGCATTAAAATCACAAAATAGTGAGTTTACAATGTGTTGGTACATGGTGTTAGTGGTAGTGATGGTGGGTGATAATTCTAGGTCTGCTCTTTCATCATAGAATCAGAGTTTGTTGCAGGAGAAAGAAACCAAAGTGAAAAGCTTACATGAAGATTGAACTGTGATTTGAAGTTGATCTACACAACTGGCCAGTCATAGCCCAGTTGCTGGGCAGCTGTCTCAGTACCAAAAACAGATTTTCTTCCTGAAGACAACAGAGAAAAAAAGGGTAAATAAGAGCCTAACAATATAATAGAGATCATGAAATGTGTAGGGGGGAAGAGAGTGGATGGATCTGAGCTGAGGTGGAGGAGGGGTCTGAATATGATCAAACTAAACTGTTTGAAATTTTATTCTCCTCAAAGAAGCAATAAAAATATTATTAAAAGCCTTAGGAGCTGGAAAAGGAACATATACCATTTCCAACTTAATATTGGGCTTATATTTATATTTTAGTGATTTTAATGTAATAAGGGATGTAGCATTAAAATTTAATTTTAATTTTCTTTTCAATTATAATAATAATGTACTTTATTGTAGGGAGTTAGTAGCTCCAATTTTTGACAGAAAAATATACATAGTTCTAATCCAACACATGACATATTTTTTCTGTGTTTACAGTCAGTCTTTTTTTCCATATGTAATTTTTGTTTATTTAAAAATCACTGAAATATCTAATGTGCTAAATATCACCTTATTGTTGTCAGGGACAGCGAACTATTTAAGTGAATATACTTCATTTTACTGGACCATTTATTTACTTTATGACATTATTTTTAGGATCATTTTGCTGCTATAAATTTCCATAGTATTTTTTTTCTGCTACATATTTTGAATTATTTAACTGTGAAAAATCCACAAAATTATAATATTGTCATATAGAAGAAATATTTATAAAGGAACAAATATACTATCAAGTTTCTACACTCAGCAATGTATGGCAAGCTTTTTATATGATCCAACATGAGTTTAACATTTTTGCTCCACTTCGAAAGGAGCAAAGTCCCAGTTGAAATGGGTCCCGTGCCTGATCCCATCATTGCCACAAGTTTACATGTGAACGCTTACAGTCAACTGTGAGTCACTGCTTCTCTACGTTCATTCAACAGCCCTGGCTCTTACAGACTTTCCACTTCCTTTTGGCAATGATCCCTGAACCGTGGGTAGGTGAGGTTTAATAAAGGGGTCCCATCCAGGGATACACACTCTGCAGGCTTCCATTCTTTGAAGCTTGACTAGTTGTGGCCTTCCATTTGGATCACTCTCTATTGTGTAAGGAAGCTTTACTGGTGGAAATTGAGGGATGCACTCGTTTTCTCTCTGCCCCTCATTCTGCCTGTTGAAGTTCAACTGTAGTTGTGTTTCCCAGGAATGGGGAATTTCCAGATGTATACGTGTTACGTTTGACCAGTTATGGGATACTGCAGTGGCCTCCATCTGTTACAAAGAATAACAAAAACACTAACAAACAGTTTTGATGACTAGTATAGGATATGCTTACATAGTGACTGTATAGTAAGAAATTTCATTTGTCTATTGATATGACACTTATAGGCTTTTCTCTAGGCTCTATGTCCTTTCCAGCCCTGTGCATTTGGCTTAGTTTACAGTAGCTCTCATTAAAATGGGTTGGCTGTGGGTTGGTTTGTTGTATATAGTGTTATGTTGACATATATTTCCTCCAGTCCACTTCCCCCAAGACTTTAATCATAAATGCATGCTGAATTTTGTCAAAGGCTTCTTCTGAGTCTATTGAGATGATCATGTCATCTTTGTCTTTAAGTCCATTTATATGATTTGTTACATTTATTGATTTGTATGTATTGAACCAACTGGGAATTTGTGGAATAAGGCTACTTCATCATGGTGAATGATCTTTTTGATGTTAGTCTGTATGAGATTTGCTAGTATTTTGTTTAGTATTTTTGTATCTATGTTTATTTGAGATATGGGCCTAAAATTTTCTTTTCTGTTATGTCTTTTCTTGCCTCTGTTATTAGAGTAATACTGACATCAAAGAGGACTTTGGGATTTCTCTCTCTTCTATCTTTTAGGAAAATTTAAGTCATATGACCAGCTCTTCTTTGAAGGTCTAGTCATCTCCTGTGAATCCATCTGTGCTTTTTTATTTGTTTGTTTTTGTTTTGGGGAAGCTTTATACTATTTGTTGTGATATTCTTATTTAGTATGCGTCTGTTTGAACTGTTAATCTTTCTTGGTTTAATTTTTGTGGATCCATTAAATTTATCAATTTCTTTTAGATTTTCTAATTTAGTAGATTATATCTTTTTTAAGCATTCCCTTAAAATGATCTTGATCTTTTTGTTGTCTATTGTGATGTTTACCCCTTCACCTCTTATTTTGATGATTTGGATTTGCTCTTCCTATATCTTGGTTTGCTGGACTTAGGCTCTATCTATTTTATTTATCTTTTCAAAGAACAAGACTTAGGTTCATTGATTCTTTGTATTGTTTTCTTTTTTCTAGTTCATTGATTTTTTGCTCTGGCTTTTATTATTTCCTCTCATCTGTTGGGACTGGCTTTGGTTTGTTCTTGTTTTTCTAAGCTCTTGAGTTGTACAATTAAGTCATTTATTTGTACTGGCACAAAAATAGACCCATATCACCATTTCAGTCCATTTTCTGATGCAGTCTTTCTGTTGTTCTTTTACTATGCCTCCCTCTCCTGTGGTAGAATGTAAGGGCTGCGATTGGGGTGAATGGTGAAACTACAGCAATGTAGTCTGGACACTCATTTGATCAACTTGATTGAACAAACAACCTGTCACTCCCCACTGGATGGTGGGGCTGTAGGTGTTTGGGCACAACAGCCTGCAGATAGGTTTTGCATGAAGGATGCTTGTACTCATGGATTATCACTTATAGCTAAAAATGAAAAAAAAAACTGAGAGAAAGATGCAGGACAGTTATGGCGAAAGGCAGGGTCGGGGGTGGGGGGGAGGGAAAGGGAAATAAGCCTGAACTGAATTGGAAAAAATGTATGAAATGCACAAAGCATCAATAAAAATTAATTTAAAAAAAAATGAGTCGATAGAGGGAGCTCTAACACGCTCTCCTTCTCTGGAATGACCAACTAAAGTGACTGGGAAGCTCTGTCTGGGCTCAAAGCAGCCAGCCTCCAGATAACTAATTATGATTATCATAATCATAATTATGATAAAGGCAACATTAAGTCCCCTGGAATACCAACCAGGAACATGTGAGAAGTTAGTTTTGAGAGCCTGACATGCACAGAAGGAGGGTACTATTTTGTGGGCGATTTGAAACCTGATGCCCTAAAGCTAGGGCTTATTTTTACAAAGTCAGGTAGTAAAAAGCTGGAGAGGCAGTTTATTTAAAACCCAAGCAAAAAAGTTAACTAATTTAAAAATTCATAAATGTCTTTTCCTATCTTATGATTGATTGATTGTTCTTGGACCTTCTTTTGCCAGGCTGTCTATGGACCACTGACACTCTAAATACAAACTGGGGTCTGGGAATTGATATCCTGATAAATCCTAATAAATCCTAATAATATCCTAATAAAAAAAAATAGACCCATAGATCAATGGAACAAAACTGAAGACCCAAACCTGTGTACATGCAATTTCAGGCCACCTGATATTTGACAAAGGGGCTAAGAACACCCAGTGGAGGAAAAGTAGTATTTTCAGCAAATGGTGCTGGAAAAACTGGATCACCACTTGTAGAAGAATGAAACTAAACCCCTACCATCCACCTTGTACGAAAGTCAATTCTAAATGGATCAAAGAGCTCAATGTGAAACCTGAAACTCTGAAAATGTTAGAAGAAAACATTGACAGTAACCTACAAGATATAGGTGTAGGAAAAGTCTTTCTGAAGCAGAGAGAAGTTGCATAGGAAATAAGGTCAACAATCAACAAATGGGACCTCATTAAACTAACAACCTTCTGTGTAGCAAAAGAAACAAAGAAGTGAAGAGAAAACCCACAGAGTAGGAGTTAAATGTTAAACCTCTGTAAGACATTTAACTTCACCAGTGAAATGTCTTACAGAGGTTTAACATTCAGAATATATAAACTACTCAAAAATAGAGGACCAAGAAAACAAATGACCTAATTAAAAGATGGGCTAAAGATCTAAACATAGATGTCTCAACAGAAGAAATAATATAGCTAACAGACATCATAAGAAGTGTCCAACATTGTTAGTAATTAAGGAAATGCAACTTAAATCCACTTTTAAGATTTCATCTTATACCAGAAGAATCAAGAAAACAAATGATACCAAATTCTGAAGAGGTTGTGGGGAAAGGGGAATACTCATTCACTGCTGGTGGGATTGCAAACTTGTGCATCCCTTATGGAAAGCAGTGCAGAGAACTCTTTTTTTTTTTAGAACTTTAAAAAATAGTTTTATTGATGATTTGTGCATTTCATACATTATCTTTTAGTCTAATTTAGACACATTCCTCTTTCCTTGCCCCCCCACCCTACCCCCATTCATGCCTTCTGCCATACATATCTTGCATCTTTCTCTGTCTTTCCAGTGTTTCACTGCAGAGGCTTGTTGTTTTGGGCAGAGTTTAACTGTATCAGTCAGTTCTTTGACCCTTATGTTGTTGTTGCTCCCTCCCCTTTGTTTTGCTCTAACATATGCTTGTATATCCATCACATATGTATCAAAATTATGACATATGAGAATAAACTGTATGTTCATTCCAAAATATGTTTAGGGAATTCACATTTTCCCCTTTAATTTTATATTACTCTAAAATATCAATACAAAAAACTAAAAATTAATCTACCATTTGATCCAGTCATACTACTTGCTGGATTTGTCCTATAGCAGAGATACATGCACAACCATATTTATTGCAGCTCTTTTCAAATAGTGAAGAGTTGGAAACAACCTAAGTGTCCCTCAACTGATGAGTGGATAATGAAAATGTGGTACATTTACACAGTGGAGTTCTGTGCAGGGGTTAAGAAAGCTGGCGTCATGAAATTTGCAGGCAAATGGATGGAACTAGCAGCTGTTATGCTCAGTGATGTACTCTTTCAACTTTAACGTAGAAATTTAATGTCCCTTTTAGAACGGCTTTTAATGTGCTCCAGAAGTTTTGTTGTATTATCATTTCCATTTAATTCCAAGAATTTTATTTCTTTCTTGAGTTCTTCTTTGATCCATTCATCATTCAAGAGGATATTGTTTAATCTCCACATAGTAACTGGACCTTCTTTTGATGTTGATTTTAACATTTATTACATTTTGTGCTGATAGAATACGTGGAATTATTTCATTTTTTTGTATTTGTTGAGAATTGTTTGTGCCCCAGTATGTGGTCTATTTTAGAAAAAATTGTTTCTTAGTACTATTTTCTTGGAAATTTTTATCCATCCTTTCACCATAATGTGATGCTAAACTTTCGAGGTAAAATTAGTTTCATGCAGAAATCAAAAGGATGGATCTTGTTTCTTAATCCATTCAACTAATCTGTGTCTTTTGACTGAGTTGAGGTCATTGATATTTATTGATTATTGAAAGCTGTGTGTTGGTTGCTGTCATTTTAATTTATTTGGGTTTTTACTCTTGTAATTTCATAGTTCATACTTCATTTGTGTTCTTTCTTTAACCTGTTGAGTTTGGTCATTCTTGCTTCTTTCCTTTGTTTTGCTTGAAGTATTCTCCATAGAGTTGGTATGGTGGACATGAATTCTTTCAACCTATTTGTGTCATAGAGGATTTCTTCCCCCTTTGACTTTGACAGACATTTTTGCTGGGTAAAGTATTCTGGATTGGAATTTCTGGTCACTTAGAACTTGGAATACTTTGCACTAGGCTCTTCTTTCTGGCTGATAAACTTTGCATTGAAAAGTCAAGTATAATTCTTACATGTTTTTCTTTACATGTAGCTTATTTTTCTTTTGCAGCTTTTGGTACCCATTCTGCTCTGAACAGTTAGTGATTTTTTTCTGATTTAAATTTTTATTGAATTTTTGTGTTTTTCACACAGAACATAACAATCATCTCTATTCCCATTTCTTCCATTGCCACCCTCCCAAAGCAACCCCCACATTGTAATTCATATATTCTGTCATCTGTGTCAAGGTTCATCTTGTCAAGCCCATCCAGAGTCCTTCCCCTTAAGAAGATCTGCTCTTCCTCACACAACATTAATCAGTTATCAATAATTCTTTGACTAAGATGGGGGCCTACTGACCCTTTCCACAGTTCTGTGTTGGGTTTTTCTGTGGCACATGGTGGCTAACATCTACCCATAACTCCAGTTCCAGAAGATCCAATATCCTCTTCTGACCGCCACTGGCACTGAATGATACAGGTGTACTTAGATACATGCAGGCAATACACTCATACACATAAAATAAAAATGGCAAATAAATATTTTTAAATAAGGATTAAGAAGATTCTTTGATGAGTGCTGAGTGGGATAGTTGGGATGCTGGGTTCTCCTCTGAGTATGATAGACAGTTTTGTTGGGTAAATATTATGGGTTGGAATCTATGGTCATTTAGAATTTGAATGCTTTGGTCCAGGCTCTTGTGGAATTTATAGTTTCCATTGAAAAGTCAGCTGTAATTCTGATAGGTTTTCTTTTATATGAAACTCATTTTTCTGTCTGTTCTATAGATTTAGTGCTTTTGTTATGATATGCCATGGGAAATTTCTGTTCTAGTTATGTTTAATTTATGTGTGTTTCTTGTACTCTATCTGTATGTCTTTAATTATCCAGAGAACTTTTCTTTCATAATTCTGTTGAAGATCTAGTCAATGCCATTGAACTGAGATTCTCATCAATTTGGTCTTTGCATGGTGTCCCATATTTACTGTATATTTCATTCCTTATTCTTTCCTCGAGTGTTCCAATTCTTCAGCTTTGTCATTCAGTTTTGATATTCTATTTTGCACTTCATTCATTCTAATTGTAAGACTTTCTCATGTCATTTCAATTGGCATATTGAGTTTTCCACTTCCAACTTCATTTCTGGTCAAGTTTACTCCACAATTTCTATCTCTTTTTAAATTTTTTTATTTTATATTATTCCAAAATATGTATATATACACTCCACACATAAGTCAAAATTAAAAATTCTGAAAATAAACTATAGGTTGATTCCTATAAACATTTAGAGATTCACATTTTAACAGTAAATTTGCATGCAGGTATAAAGTCGTGTAACTTTACATTCTTTTTTTATAATATGATTACATATCCTCCATCTATATATGGTAATTACAATGTGTGAGTATAAGTGGTAGGATAATTCTAGAGCACATTTATAGATTCACATTGTAATAGCACAGTTGCTTTCAGATACAATGACAAATAATAATAAAGTTGCTCAGTTTGCCGGCCAACTGGGGATTTGGTGTTAGCATCCACAAATGAAGGAAACCATGTGCCTTTTTTTCTATGGGACTGTGTTACTTCATTTAGTATAATTGCTTCGAGTTCCATCCATTTACCAGCAAAGCTCATGATGTCATCTTTCTTTACTGCTGCATAGAACTCCATTGTGTAGATGCACCACATTTTTGTTATCCAGTCATCAGTTGAGAGGCATTTGGGTTGGTTCCAGCTCTTTGCTATTGTGAAGAGAGCTGCAATAAACATAGCTGGGCATGAATCTTTGGGGTAGGATGTGCCTTGTGGATATATACCCAAGAGTGGTATGGCTAGGTCAGGTGGTAGGCTCATTTTGAGATTTTAAGGGTTCTCCACACTGCTTTCTACAGTGGTCATACCAGTTTACATTCCCACCAGCAGTGGATGAGTGTTCCCCTTTCCCCACAACCTCTCCAGCATTTGGTGTCTTTTGTTTTCTTGATCTTGGCTAGTATTACTGGAGGGAGATGATACCTTAGTGTGGTTTTAATTTGCATTTCCTTAATTATTAATGATGTTGAACACTTTTTAAGATGTTTCTGAGTGAAAAGTGCAACACTGGGGGGATTACATTACCTGACTTCAAGCTATATTACAGGGCTGTAGTCATAAAGAAAGCCTGGTAATGGCAAAAAAACAGAACCATTGACCAATGGAACAAAGAAGATCCAAACTTGAGCTCATATAACTTCAGCCACCTCATATTTGACAAAGGGGCCAAAAAAGCTCAATGGAGGAAAGACAGCATCTTCAGCAAATGGTGTAGGCAAAACTGGATCACCATTTGTAGAGAACAAAATTAAACCCCTACCTCTCACCCTGTACAAAAATAAATACCTGAGACCACACTTGCAAGTGTACAGTTGGTCTCTGGAATACCAGAGAGTGTTACCAAAGGCCACTAAACCAATAAAGCAAATATAGGTCTCCATGAGTCAAGCAAGACTCCTCTGTCAGCACAAGCTACACCTCACCAGCCTGGGCAGCCGTATGCCTGTATATCACAAATCTAATTGGCTATTAGCTCTCTCCTTGGAGGAATAACCCATGGTTGATGCCACAAACTTACATCCTTTAGTGGTTAGGAGATAGAGATATAAGCCACAGTAAGACCCTGTCATATTTTACAGAAAAAGTGTAATTCATGGATTAACATACCATACAAACATCTGTGTCTATACCAAAGTAACCTGCCATAACAATTAATACTGTTTAAATACCTATATATCTAATTGCTTATGCTTCATTAGTAGGACTGAAAGGTTATTCCTGGACAAACTGTCAGCCCATGAAAGGAAACAGCCAGAATTGACCAGAGTCCAAAATGACAGCTCCAGAGAAAGTAGACTGTTTTGCCTCTCGTCCACCTGTGCCTCTTTTCTAAGCCTAGGGAACAAACTGCAGAAGAGGGGGTATGGTAGAATGTAAGGGCTGCGATTGGGGTGAATGGTGAAACTACAGCGATATAGACTGGACATTTATTTGATCAACTTGATTGAACATACAAGCCCCCCCCCCAGCTGGATGGTGGGACCCTTGGGCTGTGTGGGTTTGGCGCAACTGCTTGCAAATTGGGTTTACATGAAGGATGCTTGTATTCTTAAATTATTACTTATTGTTAAAAAATGAAAAGTAAAATAAAATAAAATAAAAAATAAAATGTGGTAAAAAAAATTCCAAGTGGATCAAAGATCTCAACCTAAAACCTGAAACCCTGAAGGTGAAAGAAGAAATAGTTGGCAGCAGCCTACAAGACATAGGTGTAGGAAAAGACTTTCTAAATCAAACAGCAGCTGCATAGGAAATAAGGACAACAGCTGACAAGCGGGACCTCATCAAACTCAAAAGCTTTTGTACAGCTAAAGAAACAATCAAGGAAGTGAAGAGGAAACCCACAGAGTGGGAGGAAACCTTCTCCACTGATACATCAGACAAAGCATTAACATCCAGAATATATAAGCTACTTAAAAAACAAAGAAATAAGAAAACAAATGACCTACTCAAAAGATGGAGTAAAGAGCTGAACACAGACTTCACCAGTAAGGAAGTAAAGATGGCTGAGAAACATCTTAAAAAGTGTTCAACATTATTTCTATCTCTTTAATGAATTTACTTTTCATGTACTGAATTATCTATGTCGTTTCTTTCAATCATATATTCATATTTTCTTGCACTTCAGTCAGGAGTTCATTCCTATCTTCTTAGAGTTCTTTTAGATTTTTGTGTGTTCTTAAAAATGATTGAATTCTTTGATCATATTTATAACTGTTCTTTTAAATTCTCCAGTTTAGGGTTCTTCTACATAGTTCTCATTGTGCTATAGATCTGTACAACTTATGACTTTGGGTGGGGACATATTATTGTGGCTTTTTATATTATTTGTATTTTCACATTTTGGCCTGGGTATATGGATTTCTTTTGTTGGTTGGTTGTCTGATAAGAAATTTTAGCCTGTCTTTGTTAAGTTGAAGTTGGGTTCTGTTTATATTGTTGATACAGCTTGGTTGCTTTCTGATTAGGTATGAATAGTTAGTTTGTGCTTCAGGTCTTAACATTTGATTTTTTAATTTTTATTAATTTTTTAAATTTATTTTTCTCTATGTGTATGAATGTACTGTCTGCATGCAGGCCTGTGCACCTGTGTTGTGCAATGCCACGGAGGTCAGAAGAGGGTGTCCGATTCCCCTGGAACTGGAGTTCTCCTGGAATTGGAGTTTTAGACAGTTCTCAGCCACCATGTGGGTGCTGGGGATGGAGCCTGGGTCCTCTGCAAGAGCAGTCAGTGCTCTTAACCGCTAAGCCATCTCTCCAGCCCAACATTTGATTTTTTATTGGGGGGCAGAGACAGGATGACTCCAGATGGGTAAGTCAAGCATTCTTTGGAAGGGTGAAGAGGTCTAGGCTCAGTTTTGGACTGTTAGGATCTAGTCACCTGGTTCTGGCAGACTGGTCTAGAGGTCTCCTGCAGGAGGAGCAGGAGGGGTGAGGACCCAAGGTGGGAGTGGGAATGTGTGGGGATGGTCCAACTAAGCAGAGTAGAGTGTTTGCTGGAACAGTGAGGATGCAGCTGTTCTCAGAGCAGGGGATCAATACCCCGTGAGCAGGATCTGATTTAGCACTTTAGTCCAGGGGACTCAGGCAGCTGAGCGGGGTGAACATGGGTAGGTGCTAGGCCCAAGCCTGGGATTGAGAGGGTGTGGGAGGATGTAACTAGCTTTAGTAGCTAATTTTAATGTAAAAACAAATTTTCATTAAATTTTCTATCTTGAGATAGTTTCCACAGAAAATCTCTGTTTACAGACTATGAGTCTTGCTGAATAAATTAGGCTCCTTTAGGCATATTATTTTAGGTATTAGGTAGCGTGCAGAATGTTTATTAAGGAGCTTGAATCCTAAGAATGAAAGTAAGTTGAGTTGAGCATATGGAGAGATTGCGCTGCAAAGCAGCCCTCAAAGCATGTTTTAAAGCCAAATAGGTTCCTTTGTGTTTTTCTATTTAAGGGATGAGATGTCTAGGATTTTACACTCTGCTTCTATCAGTAGTTGGAGTAGACTTGGTTGAAATAAGGTGTTACATTGTGCAGTAGTTAGTAATTATAGCCATCTTGACAGGATCTAGAATAGCCTAGAAGGTAATCTTCAGGGCATATCTGTAAGGCATCCCTAGACCAGGTTAACTGAGGTGGAAAGAATCATGGGCAGCACCATTCATGGACTGGGATCTGACACTGAACAAAAACGTTAAAAGCAAAGGGACTATCAGCAATCCTCTCTCTGTGCTTCATGATGTAGATACAGTATTCCTGCTTCCATGATGGACAGAACATTCAAACTGTGAGCCAAAAGAAGGCCTTCCTCATTTAGGTTGCATTCACCAGATAGTTTGTCACTAAAGCAAGACAGGTAACTAACGCACCTCAAATGGGTGCCTCACTTCAGACAGTATGGTCCCCAGAAGGCTTCTGCTGAGAGTTACCTGCCTACGACCTTCTCAGCAACTCACTGTGATCCCTCCTTTAAGGAGTTCCTCTAAAGAGAACCTGAATGCCATGTTTCCAAGTCCACCATCAGCTTGAAGACTGGTGTAGAACAGCATGTGTACTAGAATCTGATTATCTGTTTCCAAGCAACACCATTTACTACATGTGCCACTTTGGGAAAATTATTGTTATTACCAGAATCTCAGTTTTCGCATTACAAAATGGGAAATCATCTTTTAAAGACGAATGTTAGAATGACCATTACAAATAATTCACAGAAATGTATGCATTGGTTGATTACTCTTCTTCTTTCTAATTAGCTTTGTGTTCTAGGCTGCAACACACTGCCATATCAACAGTCTCTCAAACATGCTCAGAATCAGATGCTTTTTATGTTTATGTGGGCATCTTAAAGTCAGTCATTTAGGGCTGGAGAGATGGCCTAGAGGTTAAGAGCGCTGACTGCTCTTACAAAGGACCCGGGGTAGATCCCCAGCACCCACATGGCGGCCGAGAACCGTCTGAAACTCCAATTCCAGGAGAACTCCAGTTCCAGGGGAATCCTAGACCCTCTTCTGACCTCCGTGGCATTGCACGACATGGGTGCACAAACTTGCATGCAGACAGTACATTCATACACATACAGAAATAAATAAAAATTAAAAAAAATTTTTTTAAAGTCAGTCATTTAGTCTCATTATTTTTGTCTTTTCTGTTCTGTGATTCTTTATCATACAGACAAATTTTTGTAACTGTAGGCTCTGACATTTTCTGACCTGCTTCTGGTAGAAGAGATTCTTTATAGCTGATTCAGAAATGAATTTTTTGAATACTTAAAACATGGTAGATAGTTTCAAATGACATTTCATTAGAGTGAATAGTGAATTTGCTAAGAGTTTCAGGGTCCCAAATGATTCTTGTCTCTCAGCTGTTGTCCTGAAATCTTGACTATTTGAGACACTAATGGGTCAGATGAAAAAAATTAGGAATCAAGTTTCCAAGAAGCTCTCCCTGAAATATTCATGTGAAGATTTGGGACAACTTTCTGTTCATCTCTGAAGCCCCAGAGTACATTGACTTAGTTCAATAATTGACTGATGCATTTGACTTAGAAGGGCTAGAATGTGGGAAAGGGAGTTTGCAATAGTTGGTGGCAACTTGATCATTTAAATTGTTGAGTTGATGTGAGGCTGCCTGGGCCTCTGTGGGTAAGCTCGTATACAGTAGGTGGAGAGGGTAATTGCCAGGTGAGACAGGAGATCATGGTTAAGAACAAACACCAAAGATATATCCTATTTTTTACTTGGTTTGTTGAATATTTGAAGTCTGAGGAAATTCAACAAAAGGGAGCAAAACAATACCACTTTTTTTTCATTTAGGGAGGCTAAGAAAGGCAAAATACAAACAAGAAAACAAAACAACTCTAAATGACTTGAAAGAAGAGAGAGCATTAGAGACTCAGAAGGGGGTGACCAACTGGGAGGAAAGAAGAAAGGTTGGTGGACATTATCCTCACACGATTTGTGCATGCCTGGAGGTGCTACAGCAAATCCCTCCCCAAACAGTAGACAGCTCTGTGGTCTCTTTATCACATACTCAAGATTATTTTGCCCTTCTCCAGAGTTAAATATTGATACCATCTTCTTCATTTTCCCAGAGTTCTTCTGTGCAATTAAGAAATGTATGTGGATTTGTAACTGTTAGGTACTGCTTTATGAATGTCAGTTAAATGAATACAGTGCAAATTTCAGTCTTGGGCTAGAGAGATGACTCAGTGGTTAAGAGCACTGGTTGCCCTCACAGAGGACTGGGTTTGATTCCCAGAACCCACATAGTGGTTAACAACCATCCATAACTGCAGTTCCAGGGGATCTGACACCTTTTTCTGGCCTCCATGGGCATTGCATGACACAGATGCACTTACACACATGCAGGCAATACACTCACACAGATAAAATAAAAATAATAAATGAAATGTAAAAAAAATAGGTTCACAGTCTTTAAAAAGTCCAATGCTTTAAAATCACAATGTCTCTTTAAAATATCCAAAGTCTCAGGGATGGAGGGGATAGTTCAGTTGTTAAGATAGTTCAGTGGCAGTTCTTGCAGAGTTCAGTTCTCAATACCCCCATGGCACCTAACAGCTGTAATTCAAGTCTCATTGGTTCCAATCCCCTCTTCTAGCCTCTGTGGGGATTGCACACAGACATACATACAGACAAAACTTTCATACACATACAAAATCCAAAGTCTCTTAAGTGTAGACGCCTATAAAATAAAGAACAAGTTATATACTTTATTACCCCAGGAGGGAAGAACCAGGGTACTGTTGCAATCAGATGAAAGCAAACCCCAAATTAAGCAGTATAAATTCAAATTCTGTAGCTCAAAGTCTAAAATCTGGAACTCAGTCATGACCTTCTGGGAACCAAAACGCTTGGGCAAGCACAGTTCTCTGACTCTGCTATCTGCAGTACACAAGGCTTTTCTCGTGGGCTCAATCTGGCTCCATTGCACACCTACCATTGTCCTTGGCAAACATCCCATGGCCCCAGAATTACCAATATCCTAGGCTGTCCTCATCAATGGCCTCTCTTGAACTATCACCCTGCCAAGCCGCAGCTTCTCTTCATGACCCCTTTAGTTTTGCAGTTTTCATGCTGCCTAAACCAGGAATATTTGGATGTTTCTTACACATTACCAAGTTAGGCTTCCAGCAGGAGATGTAGTTGTTGCTTCCTTAGACCACAGATTCTGTGTGCTGACCCTGAGGAAATACTTCCCAGAAGAGTTTACCTCAGTGATGCTGGTCTCTTCCTAAGCACAGCTGATTTTTTTCAGGGCCAACTAACCAGCATCGATTGTCCCAATAAAGGAAAAGTTTCTTGTCAGTGGTGTTGGTTGCTTGTTAATCACAGCTGACCCTTCAGCCCCAGATCACCATAAGTCATAGGTTCTTCATTCAAATTTTCTCATGAAAGGCCCAAATAGACTATGAGGGACTCCAGAATATGCCTGTGGAACATCATGAACTAAGGCCCCATTATCTGCTTTTATTTCAGCATCATCTCATTAAGCTCTGAGTTCAGGTCAATCACAGCAAAATCCTACTCTCTGGTACCAATTTCTGTCTTAGTTCGATTCTCTTCTACTGTGATAAAACACTGAACAAAAGCAACTTGGAGAGGGAAGAGCTTATTTACTCCTACAGGTTATAGCCCATCATTGAGGGAAAGCAAAGAAGGAACTCTAGGCTGAAGCCTGAATGCAGGAATTGGGAAAGAAACTGTGGAGGAATGCTTCTTGCTGGTTAACTTTCCCTGGCTTGTTCAACGACCTTCTTTATAGACCTCAAGTCTACCTGCGAAGGTTGTTAATAAACACAGTATGCTGGAACCTCTACCCAACAATTTGCAAGCAAGCATATGCCTCATAGGTATGTCTACAGGTCAAGCTGATTGAGGGAATTCCTCAGTTGAGATGCCCTCTTCATAGGTGTGTCTGTGATAAGTTGTCAAAAACTATCAGAATAGTCTGTAAATTTATATTCATATGCAAATACCACATATGGGTTTTATTAGCATTCTGTTATATGAAGGTTATTTATATTATGATTTTTTATGTATTTCTTTATTTTTTTTAGATTATGCTTGTCTAAATTTATTTTGAAGTATTTCAGAAATGTTTGTTCTATCTTTGAAGAGCTTGGTTAATTTAGTTGGTAATTTTGTAAATAGGACAATAGAAATCAGAAATAGCTTACATTCTAAAATTGAATTAAAATGGCACTCATGGTGTAGTTATATTTTCCCTTTTCAAAATAATTATTGTTACAAGGGATATAGCTCAGTTGGTAGACTGCTCGCTTTGTAGGTGAGAGGCCCTGGGTTCAATCTCCAGCACCCTCTTCTCTCCCGTCCCATAACCCCCCCACAACTAATTGAATAGTTCAAGTCAGAAGAACCACATTGACCAGTATAAATATAGCCATTCTTATCTCTTTTTTTTTTCATTCTGTAACTATTTCTTCTTTTTTTTTCATTTTTTTTATTTTTAAGGGATTCTACAATATAATGACACAGTTGTTTGCAGATAACATTGATGTTACTCAGTATGTCATACAATTAGGTAATTGGTGCATTTTGCAAGTATCTATGTCCAAATTTTGAACAACCCAAGGTTCCCATAGTCCAGTTGGAGAAGCTTGTATGCACAGGCATGTTGATCAATCAGGAATCCAGACTATATTCCTGTAATCTCATGATTCACCCCTATCTCTCTGCAGCCCTTACAATCTACCATGCCTCCTCTTCCGCAGTTTGTTCCCTGGGCTTTTGGAAAGGGGCACAAGTGGGTGAGAAGAAAATAGTCTAATTTCTTTGGAGTTGTCATTTTGGACTCCAGTCTGTTCAGGTTGTTTCCCTTCATTGACAGATTTTCCAGTGATACCCTTTTTAGTCATACTAACAAAGCACAAGCTATTGGATGTACAGTATTTCTTTAAATACCATGTCACACATGCCAGTTGCGCACTACACAATACAAAGAGGTGTTTTTCATATTTATTAGACTATTAATTGAATTCTTGGAGCACTTTAACATGGCAGCAGTGTTTGTTCATATTGACCTAATATTTGAATGGATTCTTCTCCCTAGCTAGTATTTCCACTGGGTATGGCATCTTATTTACAACAGTATTAGAACATATAAACTCGGATTGAAAAATTGCCTGTTCAAGATCTACAACTTTCCCATCCTACTTTTAACATAACATGATTGAATATCTTTCTTCCCTGCCACTTCCACTTCAATCACTTTTATAAAAGAAGAGTGTATTGTTTAAATAATGAATCTTAATGTCTTTGAATTTACAGATGATTATGAGTTGGCTTTTAAAGAATTAGTCAGCAAAAGTTATACTAAAATAAACTACTTCTGAATCTTAGAATTTTTTTGAGGAAGAGTTTTATCCTCTAGGGCTCTGGGATGGTGTCCCAGGTACATATGACAATCAGCAGCCAGTGACAAGTGGATACCCTTGGGCAGCATTAGAATGAAAGAGTTTTGCCTCCCAACAAAATCAATATCATATTTTCATCAAGAATACTCCTAGATATAAATCATATGGAATGCAGAGACTTACTTGTGGTTGGTACAACAGATCATTGGGTGTGAGTTCCTGGAGGAGAGGGCATTTTTCACAAGTAGCCCTTAAAACATCATTCATCTGTAACGACAGATCCTAATGGCATAGCCTGGCACCTACTATTCTGAATCATTGAAGTCAACACTAAATGTGATGTCCATGGAAAATGCCTGAAGTAGACTTTCTTTTATATAAAATATATTTGAAATTATAATGTTTACTTCGCTTTTATCTTAGTGAGTTACATTCAATTAATTTGAATTTATCACACAAGTATTAAAAATAGGCCATCTACCATATGTCCAACATTTTCCTTTCAGTTGTTTAGGAAATGACTCATGAATTTCAGCCACAAGGTCCAGAACATACTTGCCTATTTGCATTTGAATGTGAAAGTCTTTCTGCTTCTCTCATTAAGGAACATTTTGTTCCACTAGCACTAAGATAAGTATAGAAGAAGATGGTCTTTTCTTATAACTTTTTTTCCTACCCCTCAGCATAATCTATCAGTGTCTTTGTTTATCAGCTTGATTTTGTCTGTCAACAACCATCATGCTCAATTACTAAATACAAATTGATCATCAACTTCCCTGATGTAGTTACCACAACATCTCTATATGCTGACTACTCATTTTAACCAATTAAATGACTAGATTAGATCAGTCAGTTGTGGCTTGACTAGTAGAGTCACCAGCCTGACTAATCATACTGTCCACTAAGGAGGAGGATGTCTTAGGAGAAAAATGGTTCTTCAATTAATGTGTAAAAATATTTATCCAAGTAAAACAAAATATTTGTAAATCTAGCATATCAGAGCTATTTTATTTTTCTTATTAAGTGAGAAAAATAGTAACCTTTAAGTCTTTGAAAGATAACATATCATAGAAAATTTATTTATTCAACAAACATTAATGAGAACCAAGTAAGTTATTCTGTGTTGAATGCTGAGGATACAGTGATATATAATTGGTAGTTCCTCCCCACAAGTAACAATAGACTCTGGAAAGAGATATATTAGTAAGTAACCAGTTTCATAGAGTATGATGAGAAAAAACAATATATAATGAGGGTTCTTTATGCCTGAGGAAGTCGGGGGATGGGCACTCAGAGGAAATGATGTTTATTAGGTTATTTTTTCTCTTTTCTTTAGTGACTGTCATTTTATTTATTTATTTTCAATTTTTTGTTATTAAAGTTTTCCATAACTCATACATGATTTCTCAATCAAATCTAAAGTTGCTTCCCTTTCCATGCCCCCCACCCCACCTGAGTCCCTGCACTCTGCCCTACATGTCCTGCATCTTTTTTCTGAGTCTTTCCAGAGATTTTTTTTCAGTTCTTTTGTTGTTGTTCTCTCCAACTTGTATTGCTACTATATATATATACATCTATACATAGTTATATATACCTAAATACATACATACATACATACACATATCACTTGAATTGGAGGACAATTTTTCCTAAAAGATGTCATGTTTGCCTTAAGGAAGTGCTTGAAGGCTCCTCCTTGGCAATCCCAAACAACCATAAATCCTGAACTTTTGCTCCACATTAGGGTCTTTCCTTCCCATGATCCCCCAAATGAAGTCCAGTAAGCATGTGACCTGTCTTGATCCCCCTGTACTGGCCTCTATGATACAGCCCAGGTAGTCCAACAATGGCAGCCTATATTTTGATGAGGCTGATATCCCCTTAGCTGTTTAGTCCACAAGCTGGCTATCCCAGTCATCACCATCTGGCATTGAAGGTTTAGAGGATTCTTGGAGAGACATGAGTCTTCAGTACATATTGGAAGGTTAAAAAGCTGTGTCTCATGTCTTTGAGGCATGCCAAAAGTGGTGGCAGCCACAGAGTAAGTACACTTGCCAGTAAAATTGAAGACAGGCCAAACCACAGCACTCTCTCTCTTTTCTTTTTGTCTTTTTACTAAGAGCTCAAGTTTTATGTCTGCAGTATAGTTTCTCTGGTCTTACTGATTATTTATTTCTGGCTGTACTTTCCTTTCGGATGCTTAAGGCCACACAGTTAGCCCAGATTAACCGAGGTTTTTGTTTTCTCAAGGTCAGTTGAGGATCTCTGGTCCTCAGGGTCTCTTGGGGTATTTTTTGAGGGGGGAAGAGGGTGGGAGCACCTTGCTCCTTTCAGCTTTTCATTTACCAGTTCCATCCACTCCAGGACAAAATCAGGTCTTGCTAGACCAGGCTTCCTTTTCTGAAGCATGAGCAGACTTTCCTCTTTATAGACTGGAAATTGCCTGAAGTTCCATTAGTGGCTCTCCAAGACCTCCCTGAACAGGAAGACTAGTGACCCACATTTGCAGGACATTTCAAGAGATGCCCCCATGCATAATCCCCTAAGTCTTGGTTGACCTCTGAGGGCAAGGAACAAAGTTATCCCTTAGGTCCCTCGGCCAAATTGGTATGGACTTTAAGTATGGTCGTTAAGCACCCAAAAGGCTAAGTTGCACCAGCCTGTTACATTGCACCTATATTAAAATTGTATTCTTTGGAAACAAACTGTATTTTATTTCCATATCATATTTCTTGATTCGCATCTTTCCATTTTAATTCCATATTACTCTAAAAGATGCATACATAAACACCATATATCAAAAAACCAAAGGTCTGAAAATAAATGTTAAGTCAGCTCTAGAACCTGTTTAGGGATTCACAATGCAAGAGCACAGTTGTCTTTAGGTCATGAGAAATATAACATTAACTTTGCTAAGTTTGTCTTACAACCAGGTACTTGGTACTAGCATCCACAGATGAGGGATACCATTCGTCTTTTGTTTTTCTGGGATTGTGTTACTTCACTTAGCATAAAATCTTCTAGTTGTGGGGCTGGAGAGATAGCCTAGCTGTTAAGAGCACTGACTGCTCTTGCAGAGGACCTTGGTTCGATCCCCAGCACCCAAATGGCATCTAAGAACCGTCTGCAATGCCAGTTCCAAGAGAACTCCAGTTCCAGGGGAATCTGAGACCCTCTTCTGACCTCCGAGGCATTGCACGACACAGGTGCACACACCTACATGCAGACAGTACATTCATACACATACAAAAATAAAATTAAAAAAATCTTCTAGTTGCATCCATTTATCTGCAAATTTCATGATGTCATCTTTCTTTACCGCTGCATAGATCTCCATTGTGTAGATGTACCACATTTTCTCTATCCACTCATAGGTTGAGGGGCACTTGGTTGGTTCCAGCTCTTCACTATTGTGAAGAGACCTACAATAAACATGGCTGTACATGTATGTCTGAGGTAGGAAGAGTCTAATAGATATATTCCCAGAAGTAGTATGGTCAGGTGGTAGGGTCATTATGAGTCTTTTAAGGGTTCTCCATACTGCTTTCCATAGTGGTTGTACAAGTTTGCATTCCCACCAGCATTGGATGAGTGTTTCCCTTTCCCCACACCCTCTCCAGCATTTGGTATCATTTGTTTTCTTGATCCTTGCCAGCCTTATTAGGGTGAGATGATATCTTAAAGTGGTTTTATTTTGAATTTCCTTAATTATTTGAGATGTTGAACACTTTTTAAGATGTTTCTCAGCCATCTCTATTTCCTCACTTGTGAAGTCTCTGCTCAGTTCTTTACTCCATCTTTTGAGCTAGTCATTTGTTTACTTACTTCTTTGTTTTTTTGAGTAGTTTATGTATTCTGGAAGTTAATGCTCTGTCAGAAGTATCAGCAGTGAATGTTTCCTCCCACTCTGTGGGTTTTCTCTTCTCTTCTCTGATTGTTTCTTTTACTGTACAGAAACTTTTGAGTTTAATAAGGTCCCACTTGTCAATTGTTGACCTTGTTGCCTGTGTAGCTGCTGTCTGATTTAGAAAGTCTTTTCCTATGCCTATGTCTTGTAGGTTGCTGCCAACTTTTTCTTCTACCACATTCAGAGTTTTGGTTTTCACATTGAGGTCTTTGATCCATTTGGAGTTGATTTTTGTACAAGGTGAGAGGTAGGGGTTAATTTTATTCTTCTTCAAGTGGTGATTCAGTTTTGCCAACCATTTGGTGAAGATGCTGTCTTTCCTCCATTGAGTCTTTTTGGCCCCTTGTCAAATATGAGGTGGCTGAAATTGTATGTGCTCAAGTTTGGATCTTCAGTTTTGTTCCATTGGTCTACAGGTCTGTTTTTGTACCAATACCAGGCTGTTTTTATGACTATAGCCCTGTAGCATAGTTTTATGTCTGGTATAGAACCCCCCCCCCCATGTTGCTCTTTTCACTCAGGGTTGCTTTGGCTATTCGGGCTCTTTTGTTGATCCATATGAATTTAAAATACTTTTGTCCAAGCCTGTGAAGAATGTCCTTGGGATTTTAATTGGAATTGCATTGAATTGGTATATTAATTTAGGTAGAATGGACATATTTACTATATTAATTTTTCCAATCCATGAGTATGGGAGGTTTTTCCATCTTCTGATGTCTTCTTCAATCTCCTTCTTCAGGAGTTTATAAATTTTGTTGTAGAGATCTTTGGTGTATTTGGTTAGGTTTATTCCTAGGTATTTTATTGTTTTTGAGGCTATTGTGATTGGGGGAAGGTCTCCTTGTATTTCTTCTTCAGTTGCTTGTTATTGGTTTAAAGAAAGGCTACTGATTTTTATATGTTAATTTTGTTTCCCGCCACTTACTGAAATTCTTAATCATTTCTAGTTTTCTGGTGGACTTTTTAGCACCCCTTAAATAAACTATCAGCTTGTCTGCAAAAAGGGATAGTTTTACTTCCTTTTCTCCAATTAGTGTTCCTTTAATTTCCTTTTCTTACCTTATTGCCCTAGCCAGTGTGTTTCAAGCACTATATTGAAGAGGAGTGGTAACAAGTGGCAGCCTTGTCAGGTTCCTACCTTTACGGGGAATCCTTCTAACTTTTCTCCATTTAGGATGATGCTGGATGTGGGGTTTTTATATATGGCTTTGATTTTGTTGAGGAATGTTCCTTCCAGTCCAATTCCCTCTAGTACTTTAATCAGGAAGGGATGCTGGATTTTGTCAAAGGCTTTTTCTGCATCAATTGAGATGATCATGTGGTTTTTGTCCTTCAGTCCATTTATGTGTATTATGATATTTTCTGATTTTTGTGTGTTGAACCATCCCTGCATCTCTGGTATGAATCCAACTTGATCATGGTTAATGATCTTTTTGATGTGGGTCCGTATATGGTTTGCAAGTATTTTGTTAAGAATTTTTGCATTTGAGTTCAAAAACCTAACTCGACTAAATTTGAAAACCTACGAGAAACGGATGAATATCTGTAATCCAGGGAATTGCCAGCTAAACCAAGAAGAGATTGAAAGCTTAAACAGACACATAATATATGAAGAAATTGAAAATGTAATAAGAGACCTCCCAACTAAAAAAAGCCCAGGTCCAGATAGTCTCACAGCATTATTCTATAAAACGTTTAAAGAGGACTTACAACCAAAGCTAAACCAAGAAGAGATTGAAAGCTTAAACAGACCCATAATATATGAAGAAATTGAAAATGTAATAAAAGACCTCCCAACTAAAAAAGCCCAGGTCTAGATAGTTTCACAGAAGAATTCTATAAAACATTTAAAGAGGACTTACAACCATTATTACAAACTTTTCAGAAGGCTACAAGCAGAGGGAAATGTCCCAAATTCCTTCTATGAATCCAGCATCACTCTAATACTAAAACCAGGCAAAGAGGCAACCAAAAAAGAGAGCTACAGACCCGTCTCATTAATGAACTCAGATGCAAAAATTCTCAGCAAAATACTTGCAAACCTTTTATTAGGTTCTTGAGAGATTGATTGGGATTGTAAGGTAGAGCGAGTACTTTATTAAACTGAGAACACGAAGTCAGTGACTAGTTCAACCTAAATTCATACAGAGTTAACATCACATAATTAAACTCTAACTCTATAGGCCTTATTCCCAGGGTTTTAGATTTCCAAAATATATGTTATAGGCTTTACAAAATATAAAACTTACATGAAAATATAGATGTAATAACAAATTAATTCATTTTATTTTAGTTCCACCATCTTGCTTTCAGAATAGAAAATTTAGAAATTGGTCACGTGAGAAATCTCAGTGTAGGGAAAGAAAAAATATTAACTAGATTATTAGCAACAAGTGATAGTTCTTGGGTCAGACTCACTCATAAGTAAAGAAATTCCACACATGAATCTTAGCTTGTTGAATGGTAGCTTAGATTTTGATAAGAAAATCTAGATGTAAGTCTAAATAGTATTTCAAGTTTTTACTTTACCATTAAATTCCTTATTCTATTTAGCATTTTCATCACCAATAGCTGTTCTTGTTGAGGGTTTATATATGTATGATACTTTGGTAGGTTCCAAGAAAATGCTCTCACCTCAGTCATGAAGTCACTGGCTTTAGGATACAAAGAAAAACATAAATTAATGGAAGGGTAAATGCCCTTGTAAGGCAATATAGACATAAAATCAAATTGGGTTCAATGGTGAGCTTAACTTGCTCCAGAAACAATTAAATTAAGTAGAGTTCTTGGCATTTTCTATCACTGGATACATTGAGTTGGTGCGCCTCAGGTAGCTAGGTAATCTAGATTTACAAATTGTTAGTAGGTGGTAGAAGTTAATTACAAAGTTTATACTCCCAGTTCTCCCTGTACTATTTTGCAGCTCAGGTTTTCCAAGCATGCAAACCATTTTTAAACTTAGCATTCAGTAGACATTTCCTTAAGCAATATGATTCATAAGAACCTGAGAAGAGAACATCCAGTTAAGATCATTTCATTTTTAAACTAATATTTAATTCCTTGAGAATTTCTACAATGTTCTTTGATCACATTCAACTTCTTTCCTCCATCTCCTCCCAGATCCACCCAACATCCTTATACCCAATTTTGTGTCCTCTTCTTTTAGTAACTCACTGGGTCTAATTTGTGCTATCAAATACTTGTGTGTGGGTACATCCTCTGGAGTATGGTCAACTTACCAGGAGTCACACCATCAAGGAAAACTCCCCTTCCACCTCCTAGCAGCAACCAATTTCCCATAGCTCCTCAGCTATTTTATGTGGTTTGAGTTTGTGGGTTGTGAGTTGTATCCAAAAAAACACAGTTTTATGGTAGTCAGCTATTACTTGCTGTCTTTTACCATCTTTCAACCCCTTTGGAGAAGATCCTTGAGCCTCATAGGGAGAGATGTAATATAGGTGTCCCATTTAGGGATGAGCACTCTACAGTCTCTTATTCTCTCCATGTTGAGCAGTTGTGGGACTCTTTGTTAATAGATATCTACTACAAGAAGATGCTTCTATGATGACAGTTCAGAGATGTACTAATCTGTGGGTACAATAATGAGTCATTAAAAGTCAACTTAATACTATATCCATTTAGCAGACTAATAGTGGTAGGAGCTCCAATAGGGTTTATGACCAGGTACTATATGGAACCCATACCTGGTACTGTTCTTGGAGCCAAGATTATCTGAAAAATAGCCATAAACAGCAAACATTGTGAAAATTTTAGAATTAGATTATTATTGATTTTAATCACTTAGGCCAACAAGACTCACATTCAGTAGGGTAGGTCACTAAATGAAGACCCAGATTATTATCAGGAGTATTTGGAGCCCATCTATATGAGTTTCCTACAGCTGTTGTAAGGAAATACATAGATGTGATGATAGACAATAGCAGAACCTTACTCTTTACATTTCCAGAGGTTGAAAGTTTGAATGGGATAGAGTCTAGGTGATAATTCTCATAACAACTACATTTTATCAGGACATATGATATTAATATTCACTTTAACTTCTGGTCAGAAGTTAGACTATAAGACCTCTCTTAGTCTCTCTTAATATTTCATTCTCAGATACAAGTTTTTTCCCAACTGATTACTGGATTCTCCCCAAGTGCTTCGAGGGGGATATTTTGAGTAAATTACTCTGATTTACTTATATGTCACTTGAATAAATTACAAAATAACTCATATACACTTGAATAAATTACAAAATAACTCATATACATGGAGGTTGTGCTTTCCTAACAGTTACATATGGTCATTGTCAGCTGAGACTATCTTTATTGAAAAGTGCTTCTAATATTCTAGCTGTGAGCTGAGGCGGTGGGTCTTAGAAAAATTAAGTTTTCACTGGGCACATGAAGTTAGGAACAGAATGAAATCTCCTGGGAATCAGTTTATAAGAGTGGGTGGTGTGGTGAAAGGTGAAAAAAGGGCTTAGGGCAAAAGGGAGAAAAGTCAAAATTAACCCATTTTATTGTTTTTCATTGATGTTTCTAAAACCCTGAGTTTTCTGTAACAACACTTGGTATTTATAAAACAATAATTAAAATTATGATGCTAAAATCAATTAAGCCAGATTGCATCATTTTGGAATTTTTAAAAATAAGCTCACACACAACTCTTTCTAATTCCAGACACACTCTCCCCCAACGGTAACTACTTTTAAAGATTTTGTTTGTTTGAACTGTTGTAGGTTCATAGCAAAAGAGAGAGGGAGGCATATGTGTTCTGCATTGTCCCTGTCTGAACCCATGCGTAGCCTCCCCTGTTATCCTCATTATTAGTGGTTCATTTGATACAAGTGACCCAGAACCCATCTTTTACAGTTCCCTCTGGGGACTGAACATTTGATACATTTAGACCGATGTAGCAGCAAGCACTTGAGGCTGTGGTCTATCTTCTGTGCCCCGCCTCTTTTCCCTTCTGCCACTACAACTCTGGTTGTTTCAGAATACTTTCAGCTAATTTATACTTCCAGGACATGACTGTGGTCTAGAGATCTGGGAGAGGGGTTATGGCTCTTCTGTCCCTGATCCACTCATTCTGGAATTTGGGTTCAGCTCTGGAAAAACCACTTGTGATGACAGGACAGCACATTTCTCTGATGTGCTCGCTCAGCTTGTCTCTGCTCATGGAGGATACTATTTATAGCTGCTCTTCTCTGACAGGTACAACACAGAGAAGCCTGATGGGAAAACAGCACTATTTTTATTCTGTACAGTGATTCCAGAAAAATCGAAGTTCTTGCTTCTCTAGCAAAGAGAATTCACTAGGAATTTTGACCATGTCCTATCTCATAAACTTTATACTTTTTCTTGCTCTTTTTCACTTTTTTGGCAATTGTTATTAGATTTTTATGTATGTCATACAGAACATCTTAATCATCTTTATACCCCCTTTCCCACTGGTACCCTCTTATAGCCCCCTCCACCCGATTTCATGCCTTCTGTCATTTGTCTTAAGATGTATTGAGTCACATTAGTGTTCCCAGATGTCCTTCAGTGGAAGTTCATCCACCAGGGCTTAAGAATATCAGCTCTTCTTCTACCAGAAGTACTCAGCTCTGACTAGGGTATTTGTCTGACTGAGTTTGCATGGGTCTTGTGCATGCTGTCACCATTGCTGTAGGTTCATATGAGCAAGATCCCAGGAGCTTATAGGACTCTTTTTCTAAATGGTCATCCACCTCCTTCCTGGCTCTTAGAATATTGCTGCCCTCTCTTCCACAGTGGCTCCTGAGCATTGATTAGGTGGAGTTTAATATTGAAGTCCTTAAACTATTGCATACATGAAAAATTTTCAAAATAGCAGATCTTCATCCATTTCTCTTTGGTTATGGCATATTCTGTTCATTTTAGTTTTCTTTATTTGAGAAGTCTTTATGTTGGGCTGGAGAGATGGCCTAGCAGTTAAGAGTGCCAACTGCTCTTGCAAAGGACCTGGGTTCGATCCCCAGCACCCACATGGTGGCTGAGAACCGTCTTTAACTCCAGTTCCAGGGGAATCCAACGCCCTCTTCTGACTTCTGCCGCTTTGCATGGACATGGGTGCACCAACCTACATGCAGATAGTACATTCACACACATATAAAAATAAAATTAAAATTAAAGTCATTATGTCAAACATTATTATTTACCTAGTATTGGGAATTGAAACTAAAGAGGCTTTCATTAAAGTCCATCAGTAATGAATTTCATCTTGAGGAAAAATTTACATCGGACAATAGAGATACTTCTTTGAGAAAGGATTTGTGATTAGTTTCTGTTTGATTATTTCACTAGCACTTCAGTGTTTGTGGCAAGTACAATGTTATCTTTAGAATAAAATGTTCAATGACACAGATGTTACAAGCAGTGGAGGCACTTTGAAGAGTCACTGGATAGTCAGATTATTTCATTTTGTCCATCCTTTCTTTAGATGATTACTGGAAATTTACTTAAACTATCATTTTCATTTTCTAACAGGGACAGTAATTCTGCCCTGTGGTCATGTGAGCATTGGAGTTGATATGCATACTATGAGTGGTACTGCCTGAAGTAGCCATTCATGTGACATCCCTGGCACCTGTGTAAGACAGCCTATGGGTTTCAGAGATCCCCGTCTTCTGTTTTAATGATTTTAGGTAGTCTCTCTTTGATTATGACCAAACCTGCTGCCTTGGTCCTAAAGCACAGAATATAGCAGAAGTATGCTTTCTTGAAAATCTCCTTAGTTTCTTGCTGTGGAAGAAGCCATTTGCCATGATGAGGCGTCATATTTTGAGGGGAGCCTGGCTTGTCATTGAGTAAAATTTACCAGGAACCAAGTGAATGAGCTTGAGTACTGATCTTTTCCTAATCTGAGTTTTCACGTAATGCAGTAGCTGCAGTGGTACCTATAGCATTTTACAAAAAGAACTAAATAAAAAATTACTCAGCTAGGGACTGTGTGGGAAAATCCAGCTTGAACTGCAGGCTAACTTTTCAACTAGCATGCCTCAGGGCACCTCATGGCCGAGGGTCTGGCCCCACCCCAAGGAGGAGCAAGCAACGTGCCCTAGGTGCATGATGCTGGGTGGGGCAATGGTGTGCAGTGGAGCAGAGTTGGGGGACTTATGATTGTTCCTGGGAGCTGACATCACTTAGTTTGTGGAAGCAGGCTGTGGCAGGGAATGGGTTTGAATTTCATAGCAACATCATCACAGAATTCCTGGCCATTATTTTTATTCATTATTGTTCACATACAGGCTAAGGTAGGCCTGCATTTTGTTTGGGTGGCCAGTGAGTTGAAAAAAGACTCTCCTTTGCACACCACCAATCTGGGTAGCTGGTGTTGTGAGCGGGCATAGGCTGAAGGGAGGCCAACAGCCACCAGCCTGAAATTCCTGTCCAGGGTTCAGCAGTCTCTGTGCAGGTGGGAAGTCATGGCCAAGAGTAGAATACATGTCTCATGGGTCCAGGCTAAGGGCCTGAGTTGGAAGTACCACTCAGGCCGGGCTACGGGAAGTAGCCAGTTGGCCTCTGCGGTGAGGGGTCAGCTCCCCACAGTGTCCGCAAAGCAGACACTGTGTTCCCCTTCCCTTAGCAGGGCCACGAGGTCCTGTTCAGCATAAAAAGAAAGCTTCCTACAGGGCTGGAGAGTTATCTCTGCATTAAAAGCAATGGCTGATCTTCCAGAGGACCCAGGTTCAGTTCCCAGCACCCACATGGCAGCTAACAACCATCAGCACCTCCAATTCCAGGAAATCTGACCCTGGCGTCTTCTGGCCTCCAGGGGCATTGTATCCACTGGCACACTTACAAACATGCAGGTGAAACACCCATAAACATGAAAGAAAAATGAGTAAATCTAAAAAAAACTTTAAAAATGATTTATTATAAAAACCCATCTAGCTAGCTCTGCCCAGATTGCTGCTCCATAAAAATTATGAATTATGAACTCATTAGTGTTTTTGTTTTAAGTTGCAATTAAAAATTAATTTTGTTAATTGATAACTTCACACACATATATTTATACTCATATATACATATATATATATATATAATGTATTCTGATTACTATCTTCCCTATACCTTCTTTCATTTCCTTTCCATCCCTATCAACATCCCCCTCCTCTATCCCTAATATTCTCTTCACCAGATTCAAGACTTTTAGTTTTGTTTGTGACCCATTCAGCTTAAGTGTGGCTCTCTATGTGACAACTAGATTGGAACTCTCTATTGGAGCCTGGTAGGTTCATCGGTGTGTATACAGAGCTGAAGGCAATGAATCTTGTTCTCTGAATTCGTCAGTAGCAAATACTTCATAAGGCATGAGGCCCTCTGAGCTCTTCCTCTATCCATGCCTGACTTTGCATGAATCCATTCTCAGGCAGACCTGGTAAGTACAGCATGAACTGCTGTGAGCTTGTGATTGGAACATCTGTGTCTTGCCCAAGGATGACGTTTCACAGCATCCTCTCCTTATTTTCTCATTCCTATACCTTTTTTCTGTCTCCTCTTCTACAATGTTTCCTGAACCTTCAAAAGGATGGTATCAACGTTAGGGTGAAGCACATTCTGTCACTCATTCTCAGCACCTTGTATGAGCATGAATCTGCATTTACCACAATGCATTCACTGAAAAGAGGTTTCTTTAATTAAGGTAGAGAGTAAGATTTATTGATGGGTATACATGTAAATATTTAGACAGTATAAGTTGAAAAATTTTAAGGTAATTTGTTATATGACAGTAGATGACAAATGTCATATTGCAGTAGCTGGATTTTAAAAAAGAAAATATTTCTTCCTTTTTTATGAAAATCATTTCGCTAATATAATAAATCCATACATTGTCCATGTTAAAATTATATCTACTGTGGAATGGTGTTCAGAGGTACAGAGGAGGGTATAAAGCAGGTTTAAGAGGTAAATTCTAGTCTGTTTCTTGTTTTCCCAAAGAAGTCATGAATCTCAGCTTCTTGAAATGCTCTGAGAAATGTGAGAATTATCTCACAAGATAATACATTCTTTCATTTACAGAGAATTGTGATTGGGAATGTAGTATGCCACAGGCATGGATAATCTCAAAACTGCTAAGGTTTATAACTGGTGAATAGCATTGTTATGTTCTAAATGTATCTCCCCAAGTTCATGTGTTGGAAAATCAATCTTCAATGCAGCACTATTGCAAGGTAGGACATTTAGAAAGATGTTTAGATCCTAATGGTTCTGTCCTCATAAATATACTGATGCTGCTGTGGAAGGACAGACCACAGAGGGTCTCCCTCTTCGCTTTCCATCTTCCTCCATGTGAGTTTGGAAGAAGCAGGATGTCCTTGGTTTCCAGAAACTTCATCTTGGACTTCCTAGCATCTATAACTGTGAGAAATAAATTCTATTCTTTATAAATGATTAAATCTTATGAATTCTGTTTTAGTAGCATACAAAGGATTAAGAGAAGCTTTAATTGGATCAAGCGTCCCAGCATACCTCTTTGCATATTTTGGTTTTGACCAATAAACTTTTGAAATATTTGCCTGCTCCTGGTAATGGTCTGAACTTGGCCTATGAATCACAACTTCCAGTCTGTTTAACCTGGTCTCAGCCTCAGACCCTACGAGTTCACCCTTTCACCAGAGCAAATGTTTTGTCATAAAATAACAGGAACCCAGTGCTATAATTACCAGATGGTAATAGCTGAGCAACTTCTAATCTGACAACACAGAAGAAATTGCTCCCAATATCATTCTGTTGTTTCCATTTTATCATTTATTGCTGACTTATTATTGCTTAATTCCAACAATTCATTAGCACTTTCAGAAAGATCAATGCACAAGAGTATATATCATTTCCAGTTAAAATCTTTGCCAAGCACAATTTTAGTTCTCCGTGAGGAACTCTCCTTCACTGTAGCTTACTGCATCTCTGTTAAATATTGTATAATGTTTTCTCAACATATTGAAAAATTCTGTGAAAATGTTTGCATATCTCTTTAGTACCATTTGCAGCAGTGCCTGGGAGTTACTATGACAACTACCTTTAAAATTAAAAACTGAAATTAAAAGTTTTGCATAATTGAAAGGACTGTCTGACACAGGGTTTAAAATGGTAGGATTTTCACATTAGCTATGTCTATGTGAGCAAGCTTGATTTTATTAGGACATGAGTCTACAAATCATCATAAGAAATGTTATTCCATTAAATTTTCTTTCTATGCTAGCTCTATTAAATTCACTTTCAGAAAGTTTTTACTTTTTTTATGCAGTATACTTGGTAAACTAATTCTCTTCCCTGAGTACACAGCTGAAATCACTAGGTACCTGTGTAATGTCTAATTTTATGTCTGATATATATATATATATATGGATTTAATATGTATATATATTATATTTAATATGTATATATATATATTTAATATATATATTAAAGGATTTTGTAGGGATTGCACAAATTATACTATTTTACATGCATAATTGAATTTGCTTTTTCACAGCAACCCTGTAAAGTAGCTATGATAGTCCCTATTTTGAACATGAAGTAGCAGAGCTATACAATCATTTTTTTAGGCTCCTAAAGCCAGTGAATACTATAGTCAGTAATCACAGCTATGTTTGTTGACTACAAAAGCTGTGCTTTCAATAATTACACAAGTACATCAGATTTCTCATATACTTTATTTGTATTTTGACATTCTGTGCAGTTTAGTCACAGGGTTCTTGAGACAGTGGTAGGGCATGAGTGATGGTGGGAGAGGCTCTCTGAGGAAACACCAAGACTCTCCACATTCTGGGCTTGGCCCAGGCCTACGCTACCTTCTTCATCTTCTTGGAATAGCTAGGGGTTTCAATACTGCGTGGACCAGACAGCCTGGGTCTTCTCAGCTGGAATATAGGCTCCAGCAATGCAGAAGGTGGAGAGCAAGAGAAATAGTGTTTTCTGTTACTGCCTAGAACTGTGTTGCCTAACATTATAGACTCTGAAGACAAGTGACATTAAAGCACCATCATATGCTTAGTCCAAACTGAGATGCATTGTGGCTAGGAGTAAAACTCAGTCAGAAAGTACTTACTTAATATACTCAAGGTACTGAGTTTTATCCTCAGTCCTGAGATAAACAAATAAAATGTATATATAAAACATCCATTCCATCATGGAAATATAATGAAATTCTTTGCTGTGGTTTTATCTGATTGGCCCTGCATGGGTCTTGTGCATGCTGTCACCACTGTGGAAAGTTTCTATGAGCGAGTTCACAGTAGTCTGAAGGACTCTGTTTCCTTACATTCATGAACCAACCCTGGCTCTTACAGTCTTTACTCTTTGCCTCTTCTGCAAGTGTCCCTGAGCCATGGGTGCAACAAAAATTTTAAATCCCCAAAGAAGGAGATAGAAGATGATATCAAAAGATTGAAAGACTTACCATGCACATGGATTGGAAAATTAATATAGTAAAAATGTCCATTCTACCCAAATTAATATACAGATTCAATGCAATCCCAATTAAAATCCCCATGAGTTTCTTTACAGACTTGGAAAAAAAATCCTTAAATTCATATGGAAAAGCAAAAGACCCCAAATAGCTAAAGCAACCCTGAGTGAAATTGAAACTCATGGGGATTTTAATTGGGATTACATTGAATCTGTATATTAATTTGGGTAGAATGGACATTTTTACTATATTAATTTTCCAATCCATGTGCACGGTAAGTCTTCCCATCTTTTGATGTCATCTTCAATCTCCTTCTTTGGGGGTTTAAAATTCAATTAAGAAAGGACACGAATGGAACGCAGAGGAGTACATTTCAGTTTTTTTTCTTTTTTTCTAACTACCCATTCATTCAAGTGCAATTTTCAATTTTGTGCTACCTTCTTGGTGTTATGGACGTAAGGTGCTCATGTAATGAGATTTATGTCTGAGGACTATAGAATGTACATTGGTAGACAATTATGAGAGAATATTTCCAGCTCTGGAGTATTCAGCAGTATGTACAATTTTCCCAGAGAGGTCTTGTGGAAACACTATATCTGTGAATTTTACTTTTCCTCCAACTTTATTTGACAGCAAAGGTTTTTAATAAATAGAAAGTCTATAGCTCTCATAACCCTTGCCTATTAAGGACTGAAGTCAGGTTACAACATGCTACATTTTTTTCCCTCTAAGATTTTTAAAATTGCATGTTGATCCTACAGCAGTCTGTGACAGGATATGGAAAATCTTTGAGAACCTGCACCAGCCCTAAGATGATCATCCTACGCAAGAATGTTTCTGGAAAGTAGTATGTTCTCAGCTGAGGCAAAATGGAGTTTTTTAAAGTTACTTTTGGGGTTGGTACATGAGGCCTGAGGCACCAGCTTCATGTCTTATGTTAGGAGAAGGAGAGAAAAGTTGGGACAGGGTAATAAATACAATGTGATTATTCAAAGCAGCAGCTTATGAGACAGAGCTTGAGAGACATACCCAAATGAAAAAAATGGGAGGAAACAGACGCCAATCAATTGAAGCCAGTAAAAGAGGAAGTGAGGCTCTATGCATGTTTCAAACTGGTACAATGTCACAAGTTTCCTTTCTCAGGAACCTTAGCAGGAGGTTGTGAACATCCCAGTGACGCTCAACGACAACTCTGGCTCTGAGGAGGAAGATGCCAAAGATGCAGTCGTGAGTCATGCTTACTATATCTGTTGTCTGGATGTGTTTTAAATTATAGATGGACCCTGACTGAAGATGATTCATCTCAAGTTTTGAACATTGCAATGGTATGAAAGTGATATTCATTGAGTAAAACCTCTATTGCAAATTGCAAATTTTGATTTTATTTTCAGGCGCTAGTGGTATGTGCTAGGTTACTCCCTTATAGTACTGTGCAATCAGTCTTGATCATGTGATCAAGTGGATAAACTCTAGTGTGTTACATGTTTTCCAGGCTAAGATGTTCTAAAAGTTAAGTGTTAAAATTATTTTGCTTCATATCTTCAAGGTATAGTTAATCAAAATATAGTTCCATTTAAAAAACCTGTGTATGAATGTTTTTCCTGCACACATGTAAGTGCACCACATGTGTGTAGTGCTTTTGGAGGTTAGAAGGATTTAGATCCCTTGGACTAGAGTTATGAACAGTTCTGAGCCACCATGTAGGTGCTGGGAACTGAACCTGGGTCTTCTGCAAGAACAGCCAGTGCACTTAACCACTGAGCCATCTCTCCAGCCCCAAACCACAGTTCCATTTAAATTGTAGACAGTATATTCACTTATTGGTGCTTTCCCTCAGTGGTTATACTTAGTTTGGCATTGACCAAATACTTGAGAAAAATAGGTAAATTTCCTCTAATTTACTCAACTCTGTACATGGAGATGTTTGTATCATCCTGGGACCCTTTAGTCAGATCATGACTGCTTATCAGTGTATGTATGAGCGCTCACAGTCCTTTGGATGTCATTGAAAGCACTGTGTTTTAAAACCTGACAAATGTTTTGGATGTTAAAATCACAACTTCACACACTGCTTGCAATTTTCTGTACTTTGCAAGTTGTCATCATGTGTATTTCTGGAAATCTTAAAGGTCCCAATTTAGAAGCTCATTTTTCTTTCGTCTTCTTTAGGATGAACCTTATTTGAAACCAGGCTCAATTTTTTATTATTTTTTAAATTATTTTTACGTGTATGAGTGTACTGTCTGCATGTAAGTTGGTGCACCCGTGTCGTACAATGCCACGGAGGTCAGAAGAAGGCATCAGATTCCCCTGGAACTGGAGTTAAAGACAGTTCTTAGCCACCATGTGGGTGCTGAACCCAGGTCTTTTGCAAGAGCAGTCGGTGCTCTTAAACACTGAGCCATCTCTCCAGCCCCTCAGGCTCAATTTTTCTAAAGAGAGTATTCCAGGAGCTCCCTAAGGTTAGATTTCTTTATTTTAGCTTGTTTGGAGCCACAGAGATATTCTTAGAGCATTGCATTTTAAGCAAGGTACACTTCTAGATTCTCTAGAATACAGGGAGAGAAAGCACAAGCCCTTGCTGAGGAATTCGAATATTGTTTCTTCACCACATCAGTTTGGGTGAATTATTTGTTTCTCTGAATTTAAGTTCTTATTGACAAAATTGGCAACATAATCGTTAGTCTACTCATAGTGCTGGAGTATTGAAATCATGATGTGAGGGTCTGGAATTTGAACAAGGGTCTGTGCAGGACAAATAATACACATACCAGCAAGGAGCTCAGGAAGGTTAGTTATTTGGATTTTCAAACAAAGAGCATTTGGGGCTCCTTTTGAGTCAGCTTTCAACCCAACCACTCACTTCACATTTTAGTAAGCAGAACAAATCTTGTGCTGAAGAGATTAAGCCATGCAGTCACAGAGAATAGTTTCTATGAATAGTACCAACCAGGAAAATTCCAACTAGAGATTACACAAAGGAAAAGCAGTTTTGTCTAATGGAGAAATACTCCAGAATCCTCTATCCTAGAGAGCAAAATCCTTACATAGAAAATTGAAGGAGTGAAAAACTTAACCCTGTAAAAACACTTGCTCTCTTATATGGACTTGGGCTTTCTGCTGATTCATAAACACCTGCCCGTATAGTCCTGTTCAGCAGTGATATAATTGTTGGGAAAATATACCTCCAAAAGCCTGAAGATAACTTACAGGGCCTTTTTTCTGATCAGTGCTAAATTAATTATTATGCACAGAACAGAATTGTCAGACATTTGGGAAGGGAAGAAACAGAATAAAAGGAATGGATTTGGGGTAGTTAACATAATGGACACTAGTAGAAAAAGTATTATTTGGAAAATAGAAAGGAACTTAATAATATTCCATTATATCCATAATGTGATACTGTGCTTCCATGTAAAAGAGGCTCCTAAAGACCAAAGCACCATTCAGAAAAATTGAAAATATTTTCCAGGACTGGGCATGATACTCAGTTAGTTGTGTGCATGACTCTCATTCATGAGGCTCTGGGTTTTTCCCACAGAAATGCAAAACAAACAAAATATTCCTATAAGTTCCCCAAACTAAACTTCATTTTATGTCATTGCTTCGATACATATTAAGTGGTAGGGAAAACAAATGATAAAAACTGTAAAGTTCACAAATGTAATGAGGGATTTTATTGTTTTCTGTCAGAATCAGTATTGACTATAGGCTGGAGAGATGGTTCTCTACTCAAAAGCTCATACTACTCTTCTAGCACCAGTGTCAGACAGCTCATAGCCATCTGTAACTCCAGCTCCATAGGTTCGAATACTTTCTTCTGGCCTCTTCTTCTGTACCTACAGGTACCTACACTCCTGTACACCACACACACACACACACACACACACACACACACGCACATGCAATTTAAAAAACAAAATATTGATCACTAGGATCAAGAAAACAGAAGACACCAAATGCTGGAGAGGTTGTGGGGAAAGGGGAACACTCATCCACTGCTGGTGGGAATGTAAACTTGTACAACCACTATGGAAAACAGTGTGGATAACCCTTAAAAGACTCAAAATGAGCCTACCACCTGACCCAGTCATACCACTCCTAGGTATATACCCAAAATATTCATCTTACCACAAAGATACATACACATCCATGTTTATTGTAGCTCTCTTCACAATAGCGAAGAGATGGAACCAACCCAAATGCCCCTCAACAGATGAGTGGATGACAAAAATGTAGTACATCTACACAATGGAGTACTATTCAGCAGTAAAGATGACATTATGAGCTTTGTAGGTAAGTGGATGGAACTTGAAGCCATTATGCTAAGTGAAGTAACACAGTCCCAGAAAGACAAATGGAGAATGGTTTCCCTCATTTGTGGATGCTAATACCAAATCCTCCAGATGAAAGGCAAGTTGAACAACATTATTGTTATATTTCTGTTTATTTGAAAGCAACTATGTTGTTATAATGTAAATCTCTCAAAGGGATCTAGAATCCACCCACCACTTATTTTCAGACTCTGTAATTACTGTATATAAGTAGAAAGTATGTATCCATATTTTAGAGTAATATAAAATTAATGAAGGAAAATGTGAATTCCTAAGGATACAAAAATACTAAGAGAAAGATGCAGGACAGTTATGGCAGAATACATGATCTGGGGTGGGGTGGGGGGAAGGGAAAAGGGAATATGTTTAAACTAAATTGAAAAATGATATCTGAAATACACAAAACATCAATAAAAGCCCAAAAAAATACCCAAAATATTTTGAAGAGGAAATCACTATTGATTAAAAGTACAAGATAAATATAAAAATATAGAACTGTCTCATATATCCAATAAGTATGTGGTAATTGAGTACTCAGTATACAGTTAATTAAAATTTGGACATACTGTAAGCATAAAACACTACATTGGATTCTTTTCTTCCCACAGTTCCTGGTTGTTCCACTTTTGTGTATTTTTAAATTTTTCATAATCTTTACTTGAGGTTTTTAGTTGTTCTGTGTTATCTTCCAGGTCTGATATTCTTTGTTCTGCTTCCTCCATTCTGCTTCTGAGGCTTTTTCCATTCCTTTCCTCTTGAATGGATGAGTGTTTGATTTCCTTTTTCATTTCCTCTCCTGATTTCTTTAGTATTTCTACTTCTTTTTGGAGCTTCTCAATCTCTTCCTGTAGCTCTTTGCTTCGCTGGTTGGTTTCCTTATCTTTTTCAGCATGGGATCTTTTCAGTGTTTCTACTTCCTTCTGGAGTTTGTCATTCTCTCTCTCTAGGTCCTTCTTGAGTTCTTCATTCTCTTAGTTCTTTGATTTGCTCTCTATAATCTTGTAGTTCTTTAAATATGTTCCCAATTGTGTTTCTGATATCTGTGTCCTGAGGCCTCCCCAGAGGGATCCCACTGTAGGAATCTTCCATAGGGTTGGTAGAGCTTGATGCAGGATTATCCTGCCCCTTTCCTGTGTTGTCTCTTCTTCATGTTCCTGGCATACGGGCTTCTCCTTGCCTGTATTCCAATGTGAGTCCTAAATGCCTCTTCACTGTGTTGAAGGCTTGCTTTGCTTGCCTCCTTCAGATGCCTTCGTAATCCCAGTTGGGGGGGGGGTGCTCTTTAGCCCTTGTCCCCGTACCTGCAGTTCAGCTGGTCTCAGGAGATCTCTGATCTCAAGACTCATGCAACCTTACCTTTAATACCAGCTGGGAGCATAACTCCACCCCCATAGCCACAAAAGCCAATTAAGCAAAAAACAACTGGATTAACAGATTAACTAGGTTGAGTCAATCAACAATCAGCCTTGCTTAAGCACCCAGTTCCTACCTACCTTCCTGCACTTCAGTCTGGTCTCAGGAGAGCTCAGATCTCAAGACTCACACAACCCTACCTTTAATACCAGCTGGGAGGATAACTCCACCCCCACAGCCACAAAAGACAATTAAGCTAAAGACAACTGGATTAACAGATTAACTAGGTTAAGTCAATCAATAATCAGCCTTGCTGAAGCACCCAGTTCCTAACTACCTTCCTGCACTTCAGCTGGTCTCAGGAGATATCTACATTGGATTCTTAAAGACAATATAAATGTATAATTTCTAATTATATGAACAGTTATTGGAAGAATAAGTTTGGGGATCTACTGGGGTAAGTAAAATATTTTATTAAAATATATTTTATTTCTTGCTTTATTTTCCTAATGTGACTACTCTAAACTTTAAAATTAAATATGTAGTCCTATTATATTTTTGTTATGCAGTGGTTATACAGAGAATTTTAATACCACAAAATATAACCCTAATCCATTACACCTATCTAATTATCAGCTTTGTGCTTCTAAAATGAAATAAAAATTTTATGAAACTGTATAAAGAATTAGGTCTCTTGAAAAATATTAGTTTCATACACTAAACACAGGGTAGGCTTATGACTGACAAAGTTCAAATTTAAAATGCTTGATTCACTTTAATCTACAAGGAATTATAGCTCAGCAGCACATTAAACTCCAGATTATTGACTATTTACTCTCCTGGTTACATAGATTACTGGGTATTGAAGTTACTTCTTCTGTCCAACATCCTGGGAGAGTATTATAAGCTACATCACAAGGTACACCAATAGAACTGCATATAAAAAGTCCAAATTAAAATTTTATTGCATCGTTTCAATTAATATTGCTTGCTTTTGCAGCCTCAAAATGCCAAAAAGTCATCTTCCATGCTGGAGAAATGGCTCAGTGGTTGAGAGTGCTTGTTGCTCTTTCAGAGTTTTCTTTCTAGAACCCACACTGGTTTACAACCATCTGAAATTCCAGCTCCAGGGGCTAATAAAAATAAATCTGAAAAAATTTGCAAGTCCAGCTATAGTTAATGGGGAAAGTACCAATTTCCTCCAAAGGCAAAAATAGTGTTATTTATATAAGAAAAATATGAAATATATTCCCCTAAATATATTATAATTGCTCTTATCAATCCAAATAATCCTCTTGTTCATGTGTATAATACATATATGGGTAAATGATGGAGATTAGGAGGGGGAAGAGAATCAATGGATGCCCTCTCCATTGATTCTCCTCCCCCTCCTCATCTCCCTCCTCCTCCTCCTCCTCCTCCTCCTCCTCCTCCTCCCCCCTTCTTCTTCTTCTTCTTCTTCTTCTTCTTCTTCTTCTTCTTCTTCTTCTTCTTCCTCTTCTTTTGATGCCACGAACTAACCATGTAGATCAGGTTGGTCTAGAACTCAAGATTCTTCTGTGTCCTTCCCCCAAGTTCTGGGGTTACAGGAATATATCACCACACCCACTTCACTGATTCAGTATACATCCCTTTGATACATACTGTCTAGCTTAGGGAAGCCTTGATAAGAAAATAGCAGAATACTGTCTAGTCTACTTCAAGGTCAGAATATGTGTACACCACTGCATGAGACTAAATCTACCTCCTCTTTCCAATCAGGCTCATGAGGACAATGTACCTGCAGCTCAGAGTTACTTATGAGAACAAGCAAGGACTTGTTTTTCATTAAATGCCACATTTTATCCATCTGACATATTCACAGTCAAGTATATTGGGCATGAGAGTGCCAAAACAAGAGGAGAGGCAGCTGGATAGAGAGTTCAGTGACACAGACTTCAGTATCTGGAAAGCCTGGGTTTAAAACTCAGCACTTCCAGAGGTTATATGCAAATATTATGCCATATGATAAAAGGGATTTGAGCATCCCTGATTGTTTGCATCTACAGGCAATCCTGGGACTAACCTGTACATAGATGCATATTCATTCCTACATGCATATATAATTCTGAATTTTTCTCTCTGAATATAAATCGATATCTCTAATAGCACATGCAGTGTGTCATTTTTAAATACCTTAAGTACATGTTTGATGATGTTGTGTATATGTGCAGAATATACTTATGATAGAACATCTGTGTAGTAAAGCATTGTCAATTGACCTGGGGGGGGGGTGCTCAGCACTTCCAGTTATATAGCTTCAGCAATCTCCTTAGTTTCTATGAGCCTGTGTCCTCACTTGTAAAATAAACCCAACAAGAGCAAGTGTGATATAGTCTTTATAAAGCATGTGGCACAGATATAGAGCAGTAACTAAAAAGAGACTTACATGGATATCCATAGTACTGGGGATTTCTGTTGTTTGGGTTCATTTGTGACAAGGTCTCACTGTGTTCCTTGGCTGGCCAGGAACTCACTCTGTAGGTCAGACTGGCCTGAAACCTGTGGTTATCTCTCAGACTCTTCCTTCAGAGTGCTAGGATTATAGGCATGTTCCAGAGGGCCTGGCAATAATATTGCTATTTTAAGAGTTACCATAAAAGATAAAGAGAATTTTAGTTAGAGAGAATAAATAAAGACATACAAAAAGAAACAAAGTGGTATTTGGGGCTCACTATAAATAGTTTGACTTATTAAAAGACAAGGAGTGGAAAGAAGGACTTGCTGAGGTAGGTAATGGCCAGAACCTTGAGAACCTTCAGAGGACAGGACAGGGAGCTCAGACTTTATGTAGTGGATAGTCTTTAAAAAATCTTTTATTTACTATTTTTAATTTATGTATGTGAGCATATTGCCTGCATGTATACAAATGCACCTGTGTTGTGAATGCCCATGGAGGTCAGAAGAAGGTGTTGGATTATCCTGAAAATGGAATTACAGATGGTTGTTAGCTGCCATGTGGGTGCTGGGAATCAAACACAGGTCCTCTGCAAGGGCAGCCTGTTTTCTTAACCGCTGAGCCATCTCTCTAGCTCTAGCCTTTAAAAAATCTTGAGGAGGTCTCTCTGTTTATTCTTTGTCCAGTTGAACCTGTCCAGTGGTCTCAGTGGGGGTATTGAAGCCTCCCACTATTATATGCTGGGATTGATCTGTGCCTTGAAGTCCTTCAGGATCCTGTTTATGTTCAGAGGTCACAATTTTGGTATATATGTGACATATATAGGCATATTTTGGAGCAATACAAATGGGAGGGAACAACAATGACAAAAGGACTGGGTCAAAGAACTGACTGAAACAGTTAACCTCTGCAGAGAAAAACTTTAAAAAGACTGAGACAAAGATCCAAGACGTGTATGGCAGAATGCATGAACGGGGGTAGGGTGGGGGTCATGGAAAGGGGAATGTATCTAAATTGGAATGAGAAATGATGTATGAAATACACAAAACATCAATAAAATATTTTATAAAAATCTTGATGAGGAAAATCTCTGAATCTGTAATTATGTATAGATCTCGGTTTAGGCGTAAGGCTCAATAACATAGTTATGCAATGGAGGGGATCAGAGCTACAGCCCAGTATAGTAATCAGGAAGCTGGGACTGGGACTCCAAATTTAGTCAGCACAGAGAGATAAGTGATGGGATGTTTAGAAGTGAGTTGGAGGGATGGAGTGCAAGGGCGCACACATTTTCATGATAAAACAAATGAAAGATTCATTTTAATTGGTAAGAGAAAATAAAGTTTATGAAAAAGTTTAATATATTAACAGAGCTTCTGCCTTGAATAAAAAGGATGCCAGTGTCTATGATAGAGATAAAGCATATACTAAGAAGTGAAAAACTGAATGGAGAGATGAAAAGCTCAAATAGAATGTGCTGAGTTGTCTGTGTCCATAGGAAATCCAACTACAAGAGTTCAGAAAGAAATTTGTTATTAGCAACCATGAACCAATGGAGGGCTAGAGAACTGACTTGTAATTCATTGGCACATTTAGGTGCATGATGATTAATGTGTGGGACACTCAGAGGATAGGACAGCTATCCAGGAGACTAAGATATAAATCTGAAGAATAAGAAAAGGACCAGAGAGTTTGATGTCACACAAAATGCCATAAAAGAGGTTTTAATCAGAAAAGAGTTTTGTCTAAGGCACAAGACAACAAAAATGTCAACTAAGATATTAACTGAAGAGAATATTCTCATGTTAAAAATTTTAAGCTGCTTTTTAGTAGTTTAAAGGGAAAACAGGAACAGGAATAAAATCAGAAAGTATGCAGAAGAAAAGTGGTTGCTAGGGTGAAACAAATCAAAAAGTTTGCTTTCCAGATGATTTATTTCTTTCTATAATGTATATTTTTATTGAATTTTTGTGCACTTCATAAAAAATCTTAATCACTTTTATGCCCCCTTCTCCATCTGCACCTGTCATCACCCCCACCAGATTTTATGCTCTCTGTCATTTATAGTAAGCCCTATCAAGTCAAGTTTGTGTACCCCAATGTCCCTCAGTGCCAGTTCATCTATTGGAGTCTAGTCAGCCTATCTATAGTCTCATTCTCAATGATCAACCTCCCTCACCCAGCAGTAAACAGCTATCAATAATTCTTTGGCTAAGGGTAGGCCTACCACCCATTTCCCCAGTTCTAGGTTGGGCTTTTGTCTGATTGAGTTTGCCTGGGTCTTGTGCATGCTGTCACCATTGTTGTAAGTTGATATGAGCAGAAGATTTGCACACAGTGTGTGTGTGTGTGTGTGTGTGTGTGTGTGTGTGTGTGTGTGTCCCTATGTGAATGAATGCCTTGGAAGTGTGAGTCCCCTGGAGCTAGCGTTATAGAGGATTATAACCCATACAACATGGGGATGGGGAACTGAGCTTGAGCTCCCTGGAAGAGCAGGAAGAGCGCTTAGCCCCTAAGCTGCTTCTCTACCTCCTAAAAGGCTTTTAAAAATTGATTAAACACCAGCCTGCTACACATTTCAGGTTACATGTTCTCTAATTTTATTTATTGTTTTTATGTGTATGAATGTACTGTCTGCATGTAGGTTTGTGAACCCATGTCCTGCAATGCCATGGAGGTCAGAAGAGGGCGTCAGATTCCCCTGGAACTGGGGTTAAATACTGTTCTCAGCTGCCACATGGGTGCTGGGGATCGAACCCGGGTCCTCTGCAAGAGAAGTTGGTGCACTTATCCACTAGGCCATCTCTCCAGCCCCAGGTTACATGTTCTATAGGAGCTGCAAAACCAAAATGCTCAAACTTACCTCACCTCCAATGAATGTTTTATTATTTTTATGAGACTTCAGAAATTTTATAGGAAGTGAACTAAGAATAGTGGAGATTATGTCGAAAATATAGGAAAGAGAGGAGACAGGAAATAGAAAACTATCCCCAGAAGAGATGAGAGATATTGTTATCATGTTCACATTCAAGAGGATGTGTCTAGTAAGAGACAGAGAGGATCTTTTCCTTGAAGATGGAGGAAGAAGCGTCTTATTGGTGATGAACGAGGCTTTGCTGTAGGATGAGATATGCAGGAAAGGTTTCAGGAAAGACATACTTGTCTTTTGAGAGTGAGGAGTATAAGGTCAGATTGAAATTTTGAGGAGAGAGGGGAAAGCTTAATTTGACTTTTAAGGCATTCAAATAAAGAAGGATAAAATTAAATATATGTGGACTGGGTCTGTCTAGGTCTGCACAACTTTCCCTAGGAGCTCTAAGGGCCATATCAGTCTGGCAAATGCATGTTGCAGTATGGATCCCTCACGACTGAGTGTTGCAGTAAGTAGACACTGTAGCAGGGAATCATATAGCTTAAATATTGTTGAGATAGTTGCTGACTGAAAGAGCCATGAGGTTCTGGCCAAGTGAAGAAGTAAATAAGGCCCTATGGAGCCAGGATCTGTGGGCAAATGGGAAATAATTAAACAAATTGGTTGTTGCTATGATGTGAAATAACAGAGAATCATCAGTATATAACTATGGTAGAATTGAATGGATGGGAGAGTGTGATAAAAATAATGGAATGTAAAACAAATGTGGACAACAGCGAATTATATCTCCATTTAACTCAGATGCATTACCGTTTTTATCAGAGTCTGTAAACCAATGTTGTTTAATATACACATATTTACTTTTACTAAGTCCTAAAACACCATGTATCCTGTAGACAGTGTCTAGGCGAAACTGGGTACTTGCTGAACTCATGTCAATTAAATATGCCTTAATCAAATATACACCCGTGTCACTTTCTCATCCATCCCCCCTTCCCAATTCACCATTTCAGTCCATTTTCTGATGCAGTCTTTCTGTTGTTGTTCTTTTACTATGCATACCTCTCCATGAGAAATATTTATATCTGGGTTGTTGGTACTAGCATCCACATATGAGGGACACCATTTGTCGTTTGTTTTTCTGGGACTGTGTTACTTCACTTAACATAATGTCTTCCAGCTCCATCCATTTACCTGCAAAGTTCATGATGTTGTCCCTCTTTACCGCTGCATAGAACTCCATTGTATACATGTACCACGATGTAGTCTGGACACTCATTTGATCAACTTGATTGAACAAACAACATGTCACCCCCCACTGGATGGTGGGGCTGTGGGGGTTTGGACACAACAGCCTGTAGATTGGTTTTGCACGAAGGATGCTTGTACTCATGGATTATCACTTATAGCTAAAAAAAGGAAAAAAAAACAGAGAAAGATGCAAGACAGTTATGGCAGAATACATGATCTGGGATGGGGTGGGGGTGGGGGGGAAGGGAAAGGGAAAAATGCCTGATCTGAATTGGAAAATGATGTACGAAATGCACAAAGCATCAATAAAAAAATAATAATAAAAAAATAAAACTAAAAAAAAAAAAATGGAATGGCCTAGCGGTTAAGAGCACCGACCGCTCTTACAGAGGACCCGGGTTCGATCACCAGCACCCACATGGTGGCCGAGAGCCGTCTGAAACTCCAATTCCAGGAGAACTCCAGTTCCAGGGGAATCTGACACCCTCTTCTGACCTCCGCAGCATTGCACGACCTGCATGCATACAGTACATTCATACACATACAGAAATAAATAAAAAAAAATAAAAAAAATAATGGAAGTTGTGACAAGTAAGCTGATTTAGAGGCATTTTTCTGGATAAAAATCATACCTGTGTTGTGAATAAGAATGTGGATGATTGAAGTTTGAATGAAAAAAGGGTGTTGATATTTTCACTTGGATATTTGATTACTTGTATTGTGGTTCAACAGGAGGGAAGAGTTAAAGTATACAGCACTCTGAGCATCAAGAAATGTGAGCATACATCCAGGAGAGCAGCAGCAGGTAACAGAGATAAGGCTCTGGTGACTATGATACTGAAATGTAAATGTGGTCATTTGAACAATCGCTCTCCCAAAGCCATCCCTGTACTGGTTTCTGGAACCAGCAACTCCATTAACTTACAAATAATGCTTTCTGATGTGGTTGGGTTGGAGTGTTTTGAGATGGGACTTTCCAAGTAGATCCACTGTACTCCCCCGAGAGCCTTACAAGAGAAATGAGAGGCTCAGAGTCAGAAAGGAAGAGCTGATGACAGAGGCAAGGGCCAAAGTAATGTGGAGCCATGCGCCAAGGGAGAGTCAGGGGCTAGAGAAGCTTGGAAAGATCAGAGAATATATATTCTCCAGACCTTTCTGAGTAAATGCAGCTCTGCCAGCTCACTGACATTAAGACTTCTTACCACATTTGTAAATTAATGTATTTAATTTTTTGTTTGGAGTCAGGGTCTCATAATAGCCCAAGCTGACCTTGAACTCCCTATTGTAGCCAAGGCTACCCAGGAGTTCTTGGTCATTCTGCCTCCTCCTCTTGAGGACTGGGATCACAGGCATGTGCCACCATGCTTGGCATTCATGTTGTAACTCATCGAATTTGTTACAAAAGCTACTAAAAGCATTTTAGAATTGCTTTTGTGCAAAATCATATGGGGGTAATGAAAAGCTTTTGCAGAGACCATCTTCACTTTTCCTGGAAAATGCATGCCAAAGGTAGAGATATGCTGCCTATTTTTTCCATTGTTATGACAAAATACTTGAGAAAAGCAATTTAAGAAAGGAAGGGTTTATTTTGGCTCAGTTTGAGTAACAGTGTGCCATGGCAGAGAAGGCAAGCAGCCCGAACATGGGACAGGTGGTCCCACTGCACCGCCAGGCAGAGAGGGGTGAATGCGTTGCTTGGTTCCCCTTTTTTTCCCTTCAGCTCAGGACCCCAATCCATGGAATGGCGTCACCTTCATTGAAGGTTGGTCTTTCCGCTTCAACCTAGAATCTCCTTCACAGATGGGCCCAGAAGTTAATCTCCTGGGTGATTCTATACCCTGTCAAACTGAGAATCACTATTACTCATCTCAGAAAAGAACATTTCAGTGAAGAGACCTATGAGAAAGTAGGAGAGCATTGCTCCCTGGCCAGAGATGATGACGGAGCTCCTTCCAGTTAAAGAGAACAACTCAGCTCCAGGCTTTCTGGGTGCTTAAACAAGACCTATTCCGGTGGCTTCTTACAGTCAGCTTTACCTTTTGGATTTTATAGCCCTCTCAGAAAATATTTTTTCTCTTGTGGTCTTCCCTCTATCAAATTTATCTTTTTCAGTTCCCATATGGTAAAAAGTATGAAATATTTTATTTACTAATTTTGCCAAAATACCTTCTTAAAACCATCTGGATTGGCTCTAGCTCTTGTACAACAAAGTCTGGAAGAACCCTTTTCTTTCTCCTTCCAAAGTAGCTTTATGGATCACAAGATGCATTGGCTACAAAGTTTACCATCTGCTCAAATATATGGTAGGCCTAGAAAGAACGAGGCAAGACCCTTGAAATAATAGGTTTAGAGAAACAAAAAGCAGTTCTGCACAGAAAGGGTGAGAGGCTCAAAACAGGTATGTGTTTATCTACACCAAAGCCCAAGTCAGAAGTGTAGGGCGATAGAGAGAGAGAGAGAGAGAGAGAGAGAGAGAGAGAGAGAGAGAGAGAGAGAAACGTGGTTTATTCTGAACCCACTGTTGTCAATCTTTCTTCCCAGGGCAAGAACTCCTCCAAAAGCCCAAGTCCTAAGTTCAATGATTGTAGAAAATAGGTAAGTATAACTAAAGTGGAGGAGTTGGAGAGACATGGAAGCGAGTTCCTGGAAAGTTGCTGTTACAGCTTTGAGGTAAGGCTTTGACTTGTATAGTAAGAAGCTAGAGAAGCCCTTATAAGAAATAACACTAGAAATACACTAGGACTGATTAGGGTTGGTGTAAGTGCTTTTTAACACAGTGCTGATAACTCCAGGGGTTCGTATTGAAGCATGTATATCTGACAGATAAAGAATCTGAAACTCAGGGAATTTAAGAGGCTGCCACAAGGCACACAAATTGAAAATATTTCCTAAATAGAAATTATTGTGGAAAATCCTCAAAAATCTAAAAATAGATTTACCATAACACTCACCTATCCCACTCCTTTGTGTGTACCCAAAGGACCCAGAATCCTACAACAGATACTTGCTTGGCTGTGTAATTGATGCTCTAGTCACAAAATCTAGGAAATAAAATAGCCTAGATACCTGTTACCTTGATGAATGGATAATATTGTTCTGTTCAGCTGTTAAAAAAGGAAACAATGAAATTCCCAGGTGAGTGGATAGAACTAGAAAATATACTTTGTTAAGTAACCTGGACTCAGAAAGCAAATGCTGCCACATGTTCTGTCTTAGTTTGAGAGTTCTAGATTCAAATCTTAAAGTCTGAGTATGTGATTTGGAGTAACCATAGAACCCAGCAAAGTAGAAAGTGATCATTGTGGGAGGAGGGAATAAGGAGTTCCAGGGAGGGGGCTAACAGGTCACAGGTCCTATAGAGGGGGAAAGAGGAAAATGAGGATGGGTACTTAACTGGGGGGGGGTGGGAGAATGGATAAATAATTCTAATGATGTTTGGAAAAGAAATAGGAGAACTTATAACTATTTTATTTTATAAGTTGCTTAAAATATACTACATATATGTATATCAGTTACCCCACATGGTGAGATATTTCTTCCTTCAGGAGTCATAGGCTGGCTGGAAAAAAAAAATCAGTGTCAGACAGGGGATATTTAATTTGAGTTGTTGGTCAGAGGGGTTCATGTGATTCCCCCAAAGCAATATAAGCTATAACCACACTCTCAGCTTCCTGAAAAATATGAAAATATGACCTGATTTCTGAAAACACCACACTCTTCATTTACAGGACTTAGAGAAATCAAGCCATCCTGGCCTGGAATCTTCCTCTCTGAGGGTTAGCTTTCATAGTGTTAGAAGATATTATTCCTGCCACCAAGGGCTAAAAGTAATAAATAGTCCCATTCAGCTTAAAAGCCTGAAAACCACAAGGATGGGGTGGCAAGATATTTTCAATGATGCAACAGTAGTGCTTGTATCTTAAGGGTAACCAAGAGCCTTGCTCAGTTGGAGGGAATGCATGCTTGACATGGTAAACTTAGCCAAGAACCTGTGGCTAAGGAGGTAAGAGTCCTTAGAGGAGAACCTACATCTACTATATTACCAAAGTGATATAGTTTCCAATTGCCTTCTGAATACTCAGCCTTATAGTATAGATAACTGCAACTCTCATATTTCATTAAAGAAGCTTCTCTTTTTAGTAGATGAGGTTATTACAGAGAAGCACAACTGGTCAAATTGCAGAGAAAAACTGATCGTAAGATACTGTGCTGGATAGCATCAGTTTTCAACCTGACACAACTGGGTAGAGGGAACCTCAACTGAGGAACTTCCTCCATTAGATTAGCCTGTGTTCATGTCTGTGGAGCTTTTTCTTGATTGTCATGTAATGGGAGAGGGACCAGCCCACTGTGGGTGGTGCCGCCCCTGAGTAGGTAGGTGGTCCTGTGTTATAAAAGAAAGACTGGACACAGGCCAGGGGAGCAAGCCAGTAAGCAGCATTCCTCCACAGTCTCAGCTTCAACTCCTGCGTTGAGGACCCTGTCCTGACTTCCCGCAGTGATGAACTGTGACCTGAGAGATAATAAGATAAAATAAACCCTTTCTTCCCCAAATGGTTTTGGTCATGGTGTTTGTCACAGCAACAGTAAGCAAACTAGGACAGAAAACCAGCACCAAATGTGACATCTGAAGCAAAACCTCTATACTTAGGGCTCAGGAACAATGAAGGAAGAGGGAGAGGAGAGAGGACCAGGAGCTGCATAATAGTGTCTGCCGGACAGGTCAGCAACGTCGCTCGCTTCTGTGAACTCTCAACGATATGCTTATCCACACAAGATCCGCAAAGACCAGAGCAGTCAGCATGCCAATATGGACAGAGGAAAGTTTCACAACTCCCCACACCAAGAAAAAGAGGTAATGGGAGGAAAACCAGTTTCCAATCTTAAGTGGTAAGCCCTAAACACATACCAATAAAGGAAATACTACTAACTGGACGTCTGTGTGTGTGTGTGTGTGTGTGTGTGTGTGTGTGTGTGTGTGTGTGTGTGTGTGACAAAATAACTATAGATGAGGTCATGAATTTATTAGGGAGAGAGGTTGAGGGCACAGGAGGACTTGGAGAGAGGAGAACAGTGTGGAAATGATGCAAATGTAGTGTATTCTGGCATAAAGTCCTCAAATTTAAAAAGCTCTTCCACAAATATTTGAGAGAGAATTCAAATACCCAGTTGAAAGATTCCCAGGCTCCAAATGCACACTGTCTTGGTTTTCAGTGCACTGTCCCTTCAGAAGTCTTAGCACAAGTTTCTCAATCTCTCTAGGACCCACAACTACAAAGATCACGCTACTACAATTTCACTGTAGTAGTGATATGAGAAGTCACAGGCAGTCACAGAGCTCTAATTTAACATCAACACATATCCAGATGATAAACATTGATATCCTCTCTTAACAACATGGGAAAAATCTTTTGTCACCAAATAAAATGTGTCTATAATCTCCCTGGGTTCTGATTATTTCTGGTTGGCATAGACCAAATCACACAGCTTCAGTTTCTAATTTAATGGAACATTAAACATCCATTTCTGTTACCTAAATTACACAGTCTCTGTAATCTGTGGAGCTTACATGCAAAGTGTTTAACTAACTAAAAAATAGAAATAAAAATAGGAAATGGGTGAATGCCTGGTATCAAGCTTCATAAGCAATCCCATAATATTATCAAGTCCAGTAGGTAATGAGTGTTAAATTTTTTTAAAATAAGTTTTAGAATTAAGAATTGTATCCTTCAGCTAAGGAGCTTCTTGTTTACTTTTGTACTTGAACCATGTGCTTCTGAAACTAACCAGTCCAGCCATGTTCCATACAATGTCTCTTATTCTTAATAGTGGTATTCTCTCTCTCTCTCTCTCTCTCTCTCTCTCTCTCTCTCTCTCTCTCTCTCTCTCTCTTCCCTCTGTCCTCTCTCTGTATCTTCTTTCCTCACTTCCCCATATGACCATGAAAATATACAAAAAATAGACTTTAATGTTCTTTGATCAGCTAGGAATGACTTTGCCAAATACAGTTTTAAAATTCCACTGAGGTGATTGGAGAGATGGCTCAGTGGTTTTTCAGAGGACCCAGGTTCATTTTTTTCAGCATCTACATGGAGGTTAACAACCACCTGTTACTATAGTTCCCACCAGCAGTGGATGAGTGTTCCCCTTTCTCCACAACCTCTCCAGCACTTGGTATCACCTGTTACTATAGTTCCAGGGGGTACGACTTCCTCTTCTGTACTCCTTGAACATTGCACAACACGAGTGCACTTACATACTTGCCAGTAATACATTCATACACATAAAATAAAAATAACTAAAATATTTTTAAAGTAATAAAAAATTCCACTAAGAGGGGCTAGAGAGATGGTGCAGCAGTTAAGAGTGCTGGCTGCTCTTGTAGAAGACACAAGTTCTATTCCCAGCATCCACATGGCATCAATTTCAGGGGATCCGATGCCCTCTTCATGGGCATTGCATGACATAGATGTACTTACACAGATGCAGTCAAAATACTCATATACATAAAATAAAAATAAATAATTTAAAAATTATATTAAGAAAAGGAAATCTGACTCCACTTTTGCTGGGGATATTCAAAGGAGACAGTTACTTGTTTTATTGATTATTTTAGACACATAGAAACCAATCTGGAAATGAAAATAGGTGTTTGGTAAGATCAGTGCATGGCTCTCCCTGTAGTGAATATAGTCTGACATCTAATTTTGCTAATTATTTATTAAAATCAGTTGGGAGTGATAGACTCTGCCCTTTCATACTGTATATATTATTTTATTTATTTATTTATTTTTATTATTATTTTATACATACTTTTTTTTATCAAATCTAGACCCATGTCCCCCCTATCCCCCCACCCCTCCAGAGCTCATGCATTCTGCAAAACATGCTATTCATCCCTTTCTCAGTCTTTCTCAATATTCTCCATGGGGAAGTTGACTGTTTTGAGCAGAAGTTCACTGTTTCAGTCAGTTCTTTGATGCAGTCCTTTCTGTTGTTGTTGTTGTTTCCAAGATGCATCACTCCCAACTGCTTTGGACAAAAGCTCAAGGAGTCATGTACAAGAAATACTTACAACTGGTTAATTGGCACTAGCATCCACAGATGAGGGATACCATTCTTCCTTTGTTTTTCTGGGACTTGGTTACTTCACTCAGCATGATGTCCTCTAGCTCCAGCCATTTTCCTGCAAAGCTCATGATGTCGTCTTTTTTTACTTCTGCATAGAACTCCATTGTGTAGATGTACCACATTTTCTCTATCCACTCATCAGTTGAGGGGCATTTGGGTTGGTTCCAGCTCTTTGCTGTTGTGAAGAGAGCTGAAATAAACATGGCCGTTCATGTATCTCTGTGGTGGGGTGAGTCTTGGGGGTACATGCCTAGGAGTGGTATGGCTGGGTCGGGTGGCAAGCTCATTTCAAGTCTTCTAAGGGTTCTCCACACTGCTTTCCATAGTGGCTGTATGAGTTTACATTCCCACCAGCAGTGGATGAGTGTTCCCCTTTCCCCACAACCTCTCCAGCACTTGGTATCATTTGTTTTCTTGATCCTAGCCGGTCTTATTGGAGTAAGATGATATCTTAAAGTGGTTTTGATTTGCATTTCCTTAATGATTAGTGATGTTGAACACTTCTTGAGGTGTTTCTCAGCCATCTCTAACTCCTCACTTGTGAAGTCTCTGTTCAACTCTTTGCTCCATCTATTGAGTGGGTCATTTCTTTTCTTTCTTCTTTGTTTTTGGAGTAGTTTATATATTCTGGAGATCAGTGCTTTGTCAGATGTATCTGCGGTGAAGGTTTCCTCCCACTCTGTGGGATTTCTCTTTGCTTCCTTGATTGTTTCTTTTGATGTACAGAAGCTTCTGAGTTTAATGAGGTCCCATTTGTCAATTGTTGACCTTAATTCTTGCGCAGCTGCTGTCTGATTTAGGAAGTCTTTTCCTCACCTATGTCTTGTAGTCTGCTGCCAATTTTTTCTTCTATCGCCTTCAGAGTTTGGGGTTTCACATTGAGGTCTTTGATCCATCTGGAGTTGACTTTTGTACAGAAAGGGATGGGTTGGGGTTTAATTTCATTCTTCTACAAGTGGTGATCCAGTTTTGCCAACACCACTTGCTGAAGATGCTGTCTTTGCTCCATTGTGTCTTCTAGGCCCCCTTGTCAAATATGAGGTGGCTGAAATTGTATGTGCTCAGGTTTGGATCTTCAGTTTTGTTCCATTGGTCAACAGGTCTGTTTTTGTTCCAGTACCAGGCTGTTTTTATGACTATAGCCCTGTAGTATAGTTTGAAGTCTGGTATAGAGATTCCCCCCTGTGTAGCTCTTTTCACTCAGGGTTGTTTTGGCTATTCGGAGTCGTTTATTTTTCCAAATGAATTTAAGCACTTTTTTTTCCAGGCCTGTGAAGAAACTGTTGGGGATTTTGATTGGCATTGCATTAAATCTATACAAGAGTTTTGGTAGAATGGACACATTTACAATGTTAATTTTCCCATCCATGAGCATGGGAGGTTTTTCCATCTTCTGATGTCTTTTCAATTTCTTTCTTTAAAGGTTTAAAATTTTTGTTGTAGAGGTCTTTGGTGGCTTTGGTTGGGTTTGTTCCTAGGTATTTTATTGTTTTTGAGGCTATTGTGAGTGGGAAGGTCTCTTTGAATTCTTTCTCCAGTTGCTTGTTCTTGGTGTAAAGAAAGGCCATTGATATTTTTAGGTTAATTTTGTATCCTGCCACTTTGCTGAAGCTGTTAATCTTTTCTAGGAGTTTTCTGGTGGAGCTTTTAGCATCCCTTAAGTAAACAATCATATCATCAGCAAATAGGGATAGCTTGACTTCCTCTTTTCTAATTAGTACTCCTTTAATTTCCTTTTCTTGCCTTATTGCTCTAGCAAGTGTTTCAAACACTATATTGAAGAGGAGTGGTGACAGGGGGCAGCCTTGCTGAGTTCCTACCTTTAAGGGGAATGTTTCTGTCATTTCCCCATTTAGGATGATATTGGCTGTGGGTTTCCTGTATATGGCTTTGATTACATTGAGGAATGATCCCTCCAATCCAATTCCTTCTAGGGCTTTAAGCATGAAGGGATGCTGGATTTTTCTCAAAGGCTTTTTCAGCATCAATTGAGATGATGGTGTGGTTTTTATCTTTTATTCCATTTATGTGTTTGATGATGTTTATTGATTTTTGAATGTTGAACCATCCCTGCATCTCTGGTATGAATCCAACTTGGTCATGATGGATGATCTTCTTGATGTGGGTCTGTATGCAATTTGCCAGTATCCTGTTTAGAATTTTGGCATCTGTGTTCATTAGGGAGATGGGTCTATAATTCTCCTTTTTAGTTGTATCTTTCCTGGTTTTGGTAATAAAGTGATGCTGGCTTCATAGAAGGAATTTGGGAGAATTCCCTCTGATTGTATCCTTCTAAACAATTTCAGTAATAATGATTGTAGGTCTTTTTGAAATGTTTTATAGAATTCTGCCGTGAAACCATCTGGGCCTGGGCTTTTTTTAGTTGGGAGGTTTCTTATTACATCTTCCATTTCTTCATGTGTTATGGGTCTGTTTAGGCTGTGGATCTCTTCTTTGTTGAGCTTTGGTGATTCCCAGGATTTCAGATATTCATCCATTTCTTCTAGGTTTTCAAACTTGGTAGAGTATAGGTTCTTGTAATATTCCCATATGATTTTCTGGATCTTTTCCTTGTCTGTTGTGATATTTCCCTTTTTGTCATGGATTGTATTGATTTGGAGTTGTTCCTTCTTTCTTTTGGTTAACTGGGCTAGAGGTCTGTCTATGTTGTTTATTCTTTCAAAGAACCAACTTTTGGATTCATTGATTTTTTTTTGTATTGTTTTCTTTGTTTCTCATTGATTTCTGCTCTGATTTTTGTTATTTCTTTTTGTCTGTTGCGTTTAGGGTCCATCTGTTGTTGCCTCTCAAGTGCTTTTAATTTATTTCTGTATATATTATTTAAATGGTCAGGTGTCACCCTAGAATACTGACCCTCTCTTTCTGTGTAATGGCAGCCAGATATGTATCTATGCATGCAAGTTATTTTCTGCATCAGGCTGTCAATAAGAAAACATCCACATTCCTTCAGTTTATAGAGCATCATAAGGGTTTTCCTGGAGCTGTGGTGCATAGTGATTGGAAGGATATCTTCTATCACTTTCCATCCCACTAAAGACTTCATCTGGGCTGTTGTTTTGGCTCATCAATGTGCTGCTTGTCACCTTCTTGTTTTATCTGCTTTCATGTCCTGTGTCACCCCCTAATGCATGCAAACTTTCTAATCCTAAAACTCTTCCTACTTACTATATAGAGTAATTCAACTCTTTCTCCCTCATTCTCTGCCCATGTTAAACAATGCTTAAAGGTTTTTGTTCTATAACTAGAGGTTGTTTTTGCTAAATGAAGACAGTCCTTTGTGCTCAGGAATTCTGCAGCCAGAATGAATTATTTATTAGATTAGTCATTTCTTTCTTCTCATGTTTCTGATAGAATTGTACCATATACAATTCCCTCAAGTGAGACAGAATTTAACGTTATTTCCATTATATGAACAAAATGACCCAGGGTATGAATTCCAGTGACTTATGGGTAGGAAATGATGATTCTAGATGTAGAAGGATACCTCTGCTACCAGGAGTTGGACAGAAGTATGTTATGATGCTTAAGGACATTCAGGAAAGTAGGCAGCCCTTCCTTCAACTGAGAGTGCTTAGCCCAGATATTGTTGAAGCAGTTTTTAACAGCAGTATCCAGGGAGCATAAAAAAACATGAGGTTTGGGCCCTGGATCATGGGGCCAAGATCAACAAAATCATTTCATGATTGCATTCAACACCAAATGAAGTGCTCAGCTCAATACATATAACAGTGCCTGCTGGGTCAGATTCTTCTCCCCAGCTTTACCAGACAGACCAGGAGGACCAATAGTGAAGGAGCTGACCTCTAGTTTGACTTCTTAAAACAATGATTCTCTTTCAGTTTCATGCAGATGGAAACATATTTTCAGTTTAATGGATATAACTCTCTGAAGTTTTCAGTTACATTCTACTGAACTTAGAATGATGAAGAATTTATGACATAGTATTTTAACTATATGCCTGAGGAACTTCAAAATAGCTCTCTTCTGAGTATACCAATTGTGGATTAAGGTCTCATTCTCGGTAGTTATGTTCATTGTCCTCATTTAACAATGAGGGGTGAATTGAAGGGCCAGAAGAAGAGTACTGAGAAGTACTGGAAAAAGATATGGATCATTCTAATAACAATTTATGATAATGTTCCGAAATCAAAGTTTCATGTTATGAAAGGGCAGGGTAATTGTGGCCCATACAGAAAACCTAGAAAAATACTCACTTTGGGAAAATGGTATTTGCCATGGTTTGAGTATTCCCTATTGGGAATGTCCTAGTGATGAGTATAGTGCATTGGTTGACTTGAATTTTTATTTAAAGAGTCAATAATCCTGGTTAGACTTCCTTACCAGATACTGCAATAGGATTTTGAGACACAAATCACTATCTAGGATATTCATATATGAGTATCAGAATTTGGCCTTTGAGCTACAAAACACACAAACCTTTCCTTTTGCAGTAAATATAGATTTTATTTATGAATTTCCCTCAAGGACTCTAGGATGACTTAGAACTGTCTCAACTTGGAAACTCAGCTTCAAATGTAAACTTTCACAACATATGGTAGGGAGTACAACTAATGCTAAACTTCCAAAAATGAGGATGGAAATCCAAACTAAAAATATTTTCTTTAAACAACCTTTTTCATTGCAGCTGCTTCTTTGTTAGAACAGCTGTTACACCCCCCCCCCCAAAGGGTATCTCTCACATGGGCTATATTTGGTTTTCTATGATTTAATTCTTAGAGCTCAAACTGGACTGTGTTTGTGAAATTTTTATACTTCCTCCACTAAAAGAAAGAGAAAGGTGCAATGCGAGAAATAAAAGGCTGTGAGGAAATTTATGGAAAGTTATGTACATCTACTTCAAAGTGTAAGTAGAAGGGAAGCCAAGCAACCACTAAACATGTGACAAGGTATTGTTACAAAGTCAACAAATAGACTAAATGGATTTTTTACTTGTATAAGAACCTAAAAAGCTCAGGAAAGAAGGAAAAGAAAGAAAAAAACAACTTTGGTTATATAAAGAAATTACTTGGGGCTGGAGAGATAGCCTAGCAGTTAAGAGCACCGACTGCTCTTGCAGAGGACCAGGGTTCGATCCCCAGCACCTACATGGTGGCTAAGAACCGTCTGTAACTCCAATTCCAGGAGAACTCCAGTTCCAGGGGAATTCAACGCCCTCTTCTGACCTCCACAGCATTGCACGACACGGCGCACAAACCTACATGCAGACAGTACATTCATACACATACAAAAATAAAATTAAATTAAAAAAATAAAAAAAGAAATTACTAATAGTTCAATTAAAGACCTAATTATTTATAATTTGAACATATCAATAATGTTGCTAAATGGACACATTTATAGTCAGAGATATTAAAAGATTTTAGAGCAGTAAACTTTATGCATTTAATAAAATATGTGTTAAGATTAAACTATAGTCAAACTGAGAATAAAAGAATATGAAAATATATACAATGCAATATATATTCCATTATATATAAATATATATATATATGTATATATAGTTTATATAAAAAAAAAAAAATATTACATTATTATGATATATATAATATATATAATATATTAAATTATATATATTTTATTATTTATTATTAAATTATATATATTTAAATTATATATAAATATAAATATATATATATAATAAATATATATATATATGGATGTGAGGGACATCAAAGATGGGATACAAAATAATTAGGCTTTACAAAGAATTCTTCAAGAGATGAAGATTACTACCAAAGGAAAAGAATGACATTTGGATATTCCCTAAGGAAAAAAAAATGTCAAGTTCATTTGGAAGATATAGCAATTGCCCATTTTCATGTATCTAACAACAGAGTTTCCAGATATGCAAAATAAAACTTAACAGAATTTTGGGAAATTCCTGGTATTATCATGTATGCCCCAATTACAGAGAAGTTAAGGGAGGCTTTTCACAAAGGGCCTGAGTAAAACAGAAAACAATTGGTGGTCGCTGATCAAGACATCTCTTCTTAGAACAAGGGGCCTAGGGTGCAAGTGGCCAGCTGTGTCCTTTATCAGTTGGGGGCATTTCACCAGATAGGGTCTCTGTGAGCTTGCAGTGTTCAGCCGCCCAGCCTTCTCTTGGTCACAAGCTGCCTCCCAGAATTCCTGAGCTCCGCTTATTCCAAGTCAAGTCATCATAGTCATGGACAAGAATGACAGGGAAAATAAGCAAATCCATCGTCATGGGATGTTTTAATAATCCTCTCTCAGAAACTGATAAAATATGCCAAATAAAGAGAGGGAAAACATAGGGTCTAAAAAGTATTGTCAACCAGCAGAACCTAATCAGTGTTTCTCACATAATCTACACAATAAATATAAAAGCACATTCTTTTCAAATGTCATTGTAGTTTCAACAAGTGATACCGTTAACCAATCTTGTTTATTCCATACTGTGTTCCCTTATCATAATGGAATCATAGGAATAAGTTACCTAGAAACCTATGCATTCTGTAGCACATTGTTTTACAGCAGAATGAAATAAAAAATAATAAAATTAAGCTATCTAGAAACCTTAATGATTTTTGTAACTGAACATTTGCTGTTGATTAAAGTCATGTGGGGGAGTATATTAGCTCTCTATGAAGGTGGGTGTGATGCATAATTCTAAAACACAACACTTTAGAACAATAATTTGGGACTGAAGAGATGACTCAGCAGTTAAGAGAAAATACTGTTCTTAGGGACGACCCAAGTTGAATTCTCAGCGTCTGAATTGGGCAGTTCACAATCACTTAACTCCAGCTCCAGGGATATCGGATGCACTCTCTAGCTTCTGTGGTCACCTGCACATATTTACCCCACACACACAATACATATAATTAAAAATAAAAAAGTAAATCTTTAAAACAATAATTTGTTTTCCACCAAGTTTCTGGGAGCCAGAAAATGGTGAGCCACTTATTTGGATGATTCTGAAAGTCTTTCCTGAAGCTGCAATCACTTCTCATTGGGCTGGGGTCCTCCAAAGACCTGAGTGGGCTGGAAATTCCTTTTCCAAGCCTTCCTTTATGGATTTCCCCTAGAAACCTCAGTTTCTTGCCATGTGGGCTTCTCCACAGGGCTGCTCATGCTGGGAGAGCAGGCTTCCGTAGACCAAATGATTTATCAAGAACAGTTCCTATACAAACTGCAATATCTTTAACAAACCAATCGTATTATCTCACCTGCTTTATTTTCTTGGTCCTAGTAGTACTAGGAAGGGGCATATAAGGCTGCAATTATTAGTAGGTGGGGTTCACTATAGCCTGTTTACTACAAGGAGCTTAAGAATTACATCAACCCTAATTCAAACCCAGATGAACCAACTCAGAATCTCTATGGATTGAACAACATTTTTCAAATGTACTCTTCCTAGTCTCCCTGAATTATTCTCAGCAGCCAGGATTGATTATTATTACCACAGAGGAAATGCATTGTAAATAATCAAGGCGTGCAATGTAAAGCACCAATTCCAAAAGACAAAAGTTAAGTCACACAGGAACATTTACTTACAGAACAATTAATCAAATAGGAAGCTAACCAACTGATCAAGGCTTCCAAAGCATGTGCATGAAAATTTTTATAACATCACTGAATGTGTGCATAAGCTGTGGGCGGGAACTGCTTTTAAGGCACCCAGGTGATTTCCATAAGCAGACTGTGTTACACTGTGTTCCCATTTTCTACCTAATTTGCTCCTGTGAAGGTCATTTAGGCTTTCTGAAAAATGGCACTACTTATCTGGCTTGCTTGAGAGATATTAAAAACTTTCTTTTGGTATGAGCATTGGCCATCATGATGATGACAAATCTGACTTAGAAATGACCTAAATTCTAACATCATTCATTACAAGGTATTAATATGGCAAAATCTACACTCAAATGAGGATAGAACACATATAGAGGCACACATTGTCTCAAGAGGTACATGTCTTCATTTTCAAGGAAAATGAATGAATATTCAAAAATTTTCCTGGAAAAGTCATGATGAGTCAAGTACTTTCCACTGAAAAGAAATTCACCTCTTTATGTGGGGCCACTCTGCTTATGGCAAGATGTACTGTACTTTTTTGTGTGTAGTAATTTTCACCCATTTTCTGCTTTAGTTTTATACCTTGTTTGTCTCTTTTCAAAACATTTTCTTGATGATAAGATTCTGCCATGTTAAATTGAATTCTTTTCACAATCCAAAGATGCAGAGGCTATTTTTTTTCAGAAAAAGTACTAACACACATGATAGAATTTGTTGATGTAACTCAATGATCATTTTATTAATTGATCATATGAGTCAGAGGGAGACAGATCTGAGCAATCACTGAATACCAATCTTCCTACCAGCACCTACTTTGAATCTTCATAAACAGCACCCGATAAATTAAGTCAGTGAGATGACACATCCTGCTAAATCTGGGGTGGCACCAACCATAGGTCTTGAAATCCAATAAAGTAATCTAAGATCAAAGCCAATAGACATCATAATGTCTATCTTTAAAAACTACATTTTCAGTACATTTTAGGAAATATCCTATTGAGGCTGATCATTTTCAAAAGAAAGAAAGTAAAGGAACAAAGGAAGAAAAGAAGGAAGAAGGAATAAAAAGGAATATTTTACCCTTCTGAAGTATTTTGAATTATGCTTTTATTCATAGTTGTATTGTGTTGGAATAAGTTCATTAAGTATTCATAGGTGACAAATAAAAGGTGATACTCCCTGTAGGCTGTGGATAGCAGACAGTGTGAGGGACAACAAATACAGGAAATAGTTGCAAGCTCTTTTCTGGACATGTGTTGTGGCTTAAGATGGTAATATGAGCTAGAAGCATTTTACAAAAGAGAGTTTTTAAAAAGAGTTACTGAACAGTAGCTGCTTTCTAGAAACTAGTAAATATGTTGTAGATATGAAATTAAGTGACCCCTAAACAAAAAATATTTAATTTATTTTAAAGGGAAAATTAAAAGAATGAAAGTGACTGCCTGCTTTACAAATGGATTTGTAGGTCTTGTTAAAGAATTATTTTCAGGAATGAAAAGTTAGTAATAACTGAAAAACGATTTGCCTTTTGCTAATCTTATATGTAATCTTGCACAATTCTCAAACTGACTAATTTAGAGACCATGTCTCCTAGGAGAAGCAAGAGCCTTGTAGGGCTCAGCTGTGGATTTGTGCCTTTCCTTATGGTGTTGGAACCTTAGGAAAGCTTACATGTAACACTCGCATGTGAATCTCAGGTTTAGAGGATTTGATTTGTTGTGTAGTATTTATTTGCTAACTAGCTGAGGTCAATTTCAGTTTCAGTGCTCTAGTTCAGATGTTACCAATGACCCTTAATATGTTAATATTTACAAAGATTAATAGCTTTATTACCCAACCTGAGATTACAGAAATTAGCTAATATAGAAGGGAATAATTTGGTGGTCCAGCTATTGGGTATAAATTTATATCAGTTTGCAGGAAGCTTACAATGGTAGATTTATTTTTTTTTCTGGTGCATGAATTAGAAAGAGATGGTTTAGCTGACAATCTGAGTCAACTGGAAACATGCAGAAACTGGGTAAAGTCTAAGTTCCCACCTTTACTATTCTCTGCACTAATAGTTGCTGTTTTCCTAAGATGCTTTTGTCTAATTTACTGTGTAATTCCCAATCTAGTGTGGACTATGCACAGGTGACTGGGTGTTCCTGAGCAGAGACCCTGTACAAGGCCACTGCATAAGGACAAATAGGACTACAAGGGAATGTTCCAGACAACAGGCATGGCAGTCAAATGATGATCACCCCACACCAATTAGCTCTTCAATAATAAATTGCTTAGTTCATGTTATTTTTTTCTCTTCAGCCTCTGATTTTATTTTTTAATTATGTTTAATTTAATTTTCATCTTCCTGATTATTATTTAAGTTACATATTTTTATTTTTAATACTTTTATTGATGATTTGTGTATTTCATACATTATCTTTCAGTCCAATTTAGACACATTCCCCTCTGCCTGGCCCCCGCCCCACCCCAGTTCATGCCTTCTGCCATACATGTCTTGCACCTTTCTCTCAGTCTTTCCAAAGTTTTTCACTGCAGACGCTTGTAGTTTTGGGCAGAAATTAATTGTATCAGTCAGTTCTTTGACTCAGTCTTTATGTTGTTGTTTGTCCCCCCTTTGTATTGCTCTAACATATGCCTATATAACCATCACATATGTACCAAAATTATGACCTCTGAGAATAAACTGTATGTTAATTCCAGAATATGTTTAAGCATTCAAATTTTTCCTCTTTAATTTTATATTACTCTAAGATATGAATATGTAACTTCCACCCATATACATTAATTACAGAATCTGAAAATAAGTAGTAGGTCAATTCTAGAGCCTGTTAAGAGATTTGCATTATAACAGCACAGTTGCTTTCAGATAAAACGAAATAGAACAATGTTGTTCAGCTTGCCTTTCAACTAGGGATTTGGTGGTAGCATCCACAAATGAGGGTAACCATTTTTGGGATTCAAACTTTTCCTCTTTAATTTTATATTAACTTAAGTTATGCATACATACCCTCCCCCCACGTGCCACAATTACAAAGTCTGAAGATAAGTGGTAGGCTAATTCTAGATCCCATTAAGGTATTCACATTATAATGATACAGTTGCTTTTAGGTAAAAAAAAAAAAAAAGAAAATACACACACACACATTGCTCAGTTTGCCTGGAGAGATGGCCTAGCAGTTAAGAGCGCTGACCGCTCTTGCAGAGGACCCAGGTTTGATCGCCAGCACCCACATGGTGGCTGAGAACCATCTGAAACTCCAATTCCAGGAGAACTCCAGCTCCAGGGGAATCCGACACCCACTTCTGACCTCCATGGCATTGCACGACACGGGTGCACAGACTTGCATGCAGACAGTACATTCGTACACATACAGAAATAAATAAAATTAATAAAAATAAAAAAATAAATACTAAAAAAAAAGAAAATACACACACACACACACACACACACATTGCTCAGTTTGCCTTACTACTAGGTATTTGGTGCTAGCATCCACAGATGAGGGATACTATTTGCCATTTCTATTTGTCGTTTGTATTTCTGGGACTGTGTTACTTCACTTAGCATAATGTCTTCTAGTTCCATCCATTTACCTGCAAAGTTCATGATGCCATCTTTCTTTACTGCTGCATAGAACTCCATTGTGTAGATGTACCACATTTTTGTCATCCACTCATTGGTTGAGGGACATTTGGGTTGGTTCCAGCTCTTTGCTATTGTGAAGAGAGCTGCAATAAACATAGATGTGCCTGTATCTTTGCAGTAGGATGAGTTTTATGGGTATATACCCAGGAGTGGTATGACTGGGTCAGGTGGTGGACTCGTTTTGAGAATTTTAACTGTTCTCCACACTGCTTTCCATAGTGGTTGGATGAGTCTACATTCCCATCAGCAGTGGATGAGTGTTCCTCTTTCCCCACATCCTGTCCAGCATTTCCTGTCTTTTGTTTTCTTGATCTTAGCCAGTCTTATGGGAGTGAGATGATACCTTAGAGTGGTTTTAATTTGCATTTCCTTAATTATTAATGATATGGAACACTTTTTAAGATGTTTCTCAGCCATATTTATTTCCTCACTTGTGAAGTCTCTGTTCAGCTCTTTACTCCATCTCTTGAATGGGTCGTTTGTTTTCTTACATCTTTGTTTTTTTTTTTTTTTTGAGTAGTTTATATATACTGGATGTTAATGCTCTGTCAGATTTATCACTGGTGAAGTTTTCCTCCTACTCTGTGGGTTTTCCCTTCACTTCATTGATTGTTTCTTTCCTTGTACAGAAGCTTTTGAGTTTAATAAGATCCCATTTGTCAATTGTTGACCTTATTTCCTGTGCAGCTGCTGTTTGATTTAGAAAGTCTTTTCCTATGCCTATGTCTTATAGGTTGCTGCCAATGTATTCTTGTATTATCTTCAGAGTTTCAGGTTTCACATTGAGGTCTTTGATACATTTGGAGTTGATTTTTGTATAGGGTGAGAGGTAGGGGTCTAATTTTATTCTTCTACAAATGCTGATCCAGTTTTGCCAGCACCATTTGCTGAAGATGCTGCCTTTCCTCTAGTGAGTCTTTTTGGTCCCCTTGTCAAATATGAGGTGGCTGAAATTTTATGTGCTGAAGTTCGGATCTTCAATTTTGTTCCATTGGTCTATGGTCCTATTTTTTGCCAGTACCAGTCTGTTTTTATGACTATAGCCCTGTAATATAGTTTGAAGTCTGGTATAGTAATCTCCCCACACATATTGCACTTTTCACTCAGGGTCGCTTTGACTATTCAGGGTCTTTTGTTTTTCCATATGAATTTAAGGATTTTTTTCCAAGTCTGTAAAGAAACTCTTGGGGATTTTAATTTGGATTGCATTGAATCTGTGTATTAATTTGTGTAGAATGGACATTTTTACTATATTAATTTTTCCAATCCATGAGCATGGGAGGTATTTGCATCGTCTGATGTCTTCTTCAAGATCCTTCTTCAGGGGTTTAAAATTTTTGTTGTGGAGGTCTTTGATGTTTTTGGTTAAATTTGTTCCTAGTTATTTTGTTGTTTTTGTGGCTATTGTGAGTGGGAAGGTCTTCTTGTATTCTTTCTCCAGTTGCCTGTCGTTGGTGCAAAGAAAGGCTGCTGATTTTTCTAGGTTAATGTGGTTTTATGCTGGTGAATGTCATTTCTTCTGCTATCAGTTTGTCCATATTTATTTTCTTCTCTGGAACCAAGAAAAGAAAAACAAAGAAACCAAACCCTGGGAACTATATTTATACACACACACACACACACACACACACGCATGTCACACACGCACACACACACACAGATACGCACAGACACACAGAGACACACATACTTATGCTTATATCTAGAAATAAACATATCCAAATTTAAGTAGAAGCTATCTGTGCATTATGAAATAACTTTACTTTAATTAATTTCCTTTCTTTTTGAGACAGGGTCTCTCTCTCTTAACCCTACATGACCTGGAACTTGCTATATAGACCAGGCTGGGCTCTATCTCACAGAGATCCAACCAAACTACCTCTACCTCGAGTCAATGCTTAGGTGAAAGGCATGTTCTACCATGCCTAGCTCTTTACTTAATTTTTAATATTTTAGAATTTTCTCCAAATTTTTACAATGCTCACAGTTTTCCTTTATAATAAAGAAACCTATATTTTGATGTATGATTATAGTCTGCATTATTAGATTGGAATCTGAGCTGTGCTCTACAACTACAGAATAGATGTCATCTCGATTAAGTTATTTCTAAATGACCTTGGTTAGAGCATCTGAGCATCAATTGGTTCACTTATAAAATACCTCTTTCATAGAACTGGGAGAATTAAATTAAGTAAACTAAAAGAAGTGCCTGGCACATAGAAAATGGTTAAAAATATCCATCCCCATTTTAGCAATTTTATATTAGTTGAGGAAAAAAGACTTAACAGGAGTAAGATGTGCAAATGTAAAGTAGAAATGGTGAAAATGATACTTATTTTTTACTTACAGTTGTTTCCTCAAATGCTTGGGTTTCATACTGTGTCTGAAAAACCTTAGTTAATGAACTAATGAGACATACTGTACCCTCATTGAATTGTAATGATTTAGACCTAGGAGGGTACTTCAGAAATCACTAACACAAAATCATTTACTTTCTAGCTTAAAATATTTGGAATAACAATTATCGTTCACAGCAACTCTGTGTCTAGCATGCTTTGTAAGAATGGATCATCACAAGATTCATTAAGATGTTCTGTTTGAAATACACTAAAGTTCAAAAAATTTACAATAAAAATAAATACAAAAATAAATATCCAAATATAATAGATTATCACTTACCTCTTAGTCTTAGTTGTAGTTGTGATGGTTATCATTTTTATTTATTAAATTTGTTTATTGACAATGTCATTCCTTTTTTAAAAAAATATTTATTATTCTTTATTTTATGTGTATGACTATATTGTCTGCACGTAGGTAGAAGTACCCATGTCATGCGATGCAAGAGGACATTAGATTTCCCTGGAACTGAAGGAACTTATGATTGTTAGCTGCCTGTGTGAGCTAGGAATTGAACCTGGGTCCTCTGCAAGAGTAGCAGGTGCTCTTAACTGCTGAGCCATTTCTATAGTCTCCCCTACACCTGTTTATAATGCATTCTAATTACTTTCATTCTCATCCACTCTTACCTCCCTTTCGCCTCTCTCAACCCTCCATCCTTCCTAAAAACCCTTTTCCCACATTTAACTATTACTTATTCTCAACACCTTGGACAGCAAGAGTCCTCTATATTTACTGCCTTTTCCATCAGAGGCTTCTCTGATTAAGGCTGAGAGTAGCATTTGTTTATGGGTATGAACATAGTTTTTTTTTTTTTTTTTTTTTTTTT